>CM053036.1:184637876-184838347 GCA_028564925.1 Lithobates sylvaticus
TGTTTCTGTGCAAAATTAAAAAAAAAAAATTCTTGTTTGACTCCACAGTTTCCTTCAACGCCACAGGAATGGCAGACTGTGGCCTCCCAGCCCTTTGCCAGCCGCTGGGACTTTCCTAACTGTGGAGGTGCAATTGATGGGAAACACGTCTGCATCGTCCCACCCCCCAGCTCGGGGTCGTACTATTATAATTACAAGAGTTTTAATAGTATTGTGATGTTGGCGGTGGTGTCGGCGACATATGAGTTTCTCTATGTGGACGTGTGGAAGGCTAGCCGGATGTCGGATGGTGGTGCCATTGCGCACACAGAGTTCAACTGGTGTCTCCAGAGTGGCAGTCTGTGCTTGCCACCTCTAGAGGAGAATGCGGAAGGACTCCCCTTCGTCTTTGTCGCAGATGAAGCATTTGCGTTGACAAGCCATCTGATGCGGCCATTCCCGATGAGGACCCTCACCCCGGACCAGAGGGTCTTTAATTACCAGCTGTCCAGAGCCCGCAGAGTGGTGGAGAACGCTTTTGGCATCATGGCCAGCCGCTTCCGCCTCTTTTTGACACCTATTCACATAGCGGAATATAAACGGAACAACATTGTGCTTTCCTGCTGCATTTTGCAAATTTTTTTTTAAAAAGGCATACCACCAACTATATTGTGTCTGTTGGCCCTGATACAGACATCCCACAAAATGCCAACCTGACAGCCCTTGAAGCTGCACGTCCTGGCAACACAGGTGAGGCTGCAATGATGGACACAGGTGAGACTGCACAGGTGAGGCTGCAATGGTGGACACAGGTGAGGCTGCAATGGTGGACACAGGTGAGGCTTCAATGATGGACACAGGTGAGGCTGTAATGATGGACACTGGTGAGGCTTCAATGATGGACACTGGTAAGGCTACATGATGGACACAGGTGAGGCTGTAATGATGGACACAGGGGAGGCTGCATGGGTGAGACTGCAATAATGGACACAGGTGAGGCTGCACGGGTGAGGCTGCAATGATGGACAAAGATGAGGCTGCAATGATGGACAAAGTTGAGGCTGTACTGGTGAATCTGCAATGAAGTGCACAGGTGAGGCTGTACAGGTAAGGCTGCAATGATGTGCACAGTTGAGGCTGCAATTATGTGCACAGGTGAGGCTGCAATGATGGACACAGGTGAGGCTGCAATGATGGACAAGGTGAGGCTGCAATGATGGACACAGGTGATGCTGCACAGGTGAGACTGCACTGGTGAGGCTGCAATGACGGATATGGGTGAGGCTGCATGGGTGAGGCTGCAATGATGGACAAAGGTGAGGCTGTGTTAGTGGGCACTAGGGATGAGCCGAACACCCCCGGGTTCGGTTCGCACCAGAACCTGCGCACGGACCGAAAGTTTGCGCGAACATTTAAACCCTATTAATTACAATGGACGCGAACGTTCGAAATCTAAAGTGCTAATTATAACGCATGTTAATGTCATAAAACAGGTTTGGGGACCCGGGTCCTGCCCCAGGGAACATGTATCAATGCAAAAAGAATTTTTAAAATCTGACTTTTTTTCGGGAGCAGTCATTTTAATGATGCATAAAGTGAAAGAAAAAAGTGAAATATTCCTTTAAATATGGTACCTGGGGGGTGTCTAAAGTATGCCTGTAAAGTGGCATGTGTTTCCCGTATTTAGAACTGTCCCTGCAAAAAATGACATTTGTAAAGGAAAAAAAGCAGCCATTTAAAACTGATTGCGGCTTTAATGTCATGTCTTGTCCTGGCAATATGGATGAAAATCTTTGAGAAAAATGGCATGGCTACCCCATCACCCCCACCCCAGCCCATTACCAGCCCCTTTGGGTCTTGTATGGATATTAAGGGGAACCCTGCACTCAAAATAAAACCCTATACTTACAACCCTATATACTCTGAACAGCAGTATACAGGCGGTGCAAACAAGACAGGGACTGTAGGTTTGTTCTTAAGTAGAATCTGTGTGTAATTTTGAACAGGTAAATTTTTAAGTGTAGCTCCATCCAAAAAAATCTATTTTTAAGCTTTTTGGAGAACATAGGGAAGGGTTATCACCCCTGTAACATTTGTTTTGCTGTCTGTGCACCTGTTCAGAACATTTCACCTCACTTTCCATCCCAATGATAAATGTTTTTGGAAAAGTGTGTTTTTTATTGAAACAAGGATTAGTGATAAAGCATCAGTAGAGAGGAGATACCTTTTTCCCAAATAAAATCTAACAGGATAGAATTTTCCTTCCTAGGGGTAGATTTCCTCTCACTTCCTGTTTTCTCCTTCCGTTTGCAAGTAGGAGTAGTTTCCAAGTTGGATGTTTGAAAGTAGGGGCCTGTCAAATCTTGTTATATGACCTTACTCATAATAAAAACCGTTTGTAAACAAAGAAAGTAGGGGCCTGCCGTATATACTCTGCAGAAATTTGCCCCATTAGATGTTGGTGTTGCCACAACACTGTAAGCCCTCATAGTTACTCTTGGTGGGCACAGGAATGGGCCCTGCTGTGAATTATTAGATCAAGATTTGTAATTGCATGCACCTGTTGAACAGGGGCAGAAAAATTGGGCCTTTAGTGGTGGTGGTGGTGGTGGTGGTGGACGGTGTTGCCACAACACTGTAAGCCCTCACAGTTACTCTTGGTGGGCACAGGAATGGGCCCTGCTGTGAATTATTAGATCAAGATTTGTAATTGCATGCACCTGTTAAACAGGGGCTGAAAAATTGGGCCTTAGGCACTGGTGCTGGTGCCACAACACTGCAACCCCTCACAGATACTGTACTTGGAGCACAGCATTCAGATCTGTCGCAAAGCATTGCATAAAAAATTGTAATTACACGGATTTTGGGTGGGAAAGGTGTCCAAGTCTGACCTTGCCCCTAGGTATTCCTACACCATGTATATCAGACGCTGGCGATGGTTGCTGGAACCGATCATAGCTTGGGGCTGCGGACTAAAAAATTGTCTGAACGCATCGGTCAGACGTCCACCTTCCCCAACGCTCCTTCTGCTACTGACCAAAGCCTCAGCAACTCCTCGTCCAGGACCAGGAGTTTGTAACCTCCCAGTCTCTGGGAAAGCGTTGCACAGACCTTTCTGCAAGGCCTCCCGAAGATGTCTCATCCTCTGCTCCCTCTGCGACGGCAAAATAAGGTCCGCAACCTTACCCTTGTACCGTGGATCAAGGAGAGTGGCCAGCCAGTAATGGTCCCTCTCCTTGATCCGAAGAATACGAGGATCCTTCCGCAGGCTTTGCAGGATCAGGGAGGCCATACAACGTAGGTTAGCTGAGGGATTCGGTCTGGAGTCTTCTTGGTCACTGAGGACGACATGATCCGCAGCCACCTCCTCCCAGCCACGTACAAGTCCACTAGTTTCTTGGGACTGTAAATCATCCCTAAAACACTGCTTCTGCTGATGCTGAGTGCCAGGCTCCACCTCCATGCTGACACAATCCTCCTCCTCCTCCTCCTCCTCTTCCTGTGTGATGGGTGGGAGAGAAGGAACACTGTCTGGATAAAGGGGGCCTTGAGAGGCAAGGAAGTCCTCCCCTTCCTGCCTCTGTTCTGCCTCAAGTGCCCTGTCCATTATCCCACGCAGCGTATGCTCCAACAGGTGGACAAGAGGTACAGTGTCACTGATGCATGCACTGTCACTGCTCACCATCCTCGTGGCCTCCTCAAATGGTGACAGGACAGTGCATGCATCCCTGATCATGCTCCACTGGCGTGGGAAAAAAAATCTGAGCTCCCCTGACCCTGTCCTGGTGCCGTAGTCGCACAGGTACTCATTGATGGCCCTCTGCTGCATGTGCAGTCGCTGCAGCATGGCCAAGGTGGAGTTCCACCTGGTGGGCATGTCACATATAAGGCGGTTCTTGGGCAGGTTCAACTTCTTTTTGCAGCTCAGCCAGCCGAGCACTGGCTTTATATGATCGGTGGAAATGCACACAGACTTTCCTGGCCTGCCTCAGGACATCCTGTAAGCCTGGGTACCTGCCCAAGAACCGCTGCACCACCAGGTTAAGGACGTGAGCCATACAGGGCACATGGGTCAGCTGTCCCTGTCGCAGGGCGGAGAGGAGGTTGGTGCCATTGTCAGAAACCACCATTCCTGGCTTAAGCTGGCGTGGCGTCAACCACCTCTCGGCCTGCCCCTGCAGAGCTGCCAGAACCTCTGCCCCAGTGTGGCTCCTGTCCCCCAAACACACCAGCGCAAGCAGGGCATGGCATCTTTTTGCCTGCGTACTTGCATAGCCCCTTGAACGCCTACAGAGCACCGTTGGTTCTGAGGACAAAGCACAGGAAGAGGCCATGGATGAAGAAGAAGAGGGGGTGGAGGAGAGAGGTGTGTCAGAATCACCAGTAGTAGCATTTTGGAGGCGTGGTGGCGGAACAACCTACAACACTACTGCACCTTGTCCTGCATCCTTCCCAGCTGCCAGCAGAGTCACCCAATGCGCTGGACCATGAGTCAGCGGTAATATGCACCTTATTGCTGACCACCCTGTCCAGCAAGGCTAAGACATTGCCTTCCACATGCCGGTAGAGAGCCGGTATCGCCTTTGGTGAGAAAAAGTGGCATTTGGGAACCTGCCACTGAGGAACCGCACATTCCACAAACTCACGGAAGGGGGCCGAGTCTACCAACTGAAAAGGTAGCAGTTGAAGTGCTAGCAATTTAGCCAAGCTAACATTCAACCGCTGGGCATGTGGATGGCTGGGAGTGAATTTCTTTTGATGGTCCAGCAGCTGGGGCAGGGAAATTTGCCTGGTAGAATCGGACATCGGTGTACTGCTAGCAGAGTGCCAGCAAGTACTTGGCTGTGACACACCTAATTCTACACCTTCTATCCTCTCAGTGCAGCTTTCAGAGAGGACTGAAGGTACTGTATAGTGGGGTTGGAGATCCCAGCTGATGAGGAGCAAGGAGAGGTCCGCTTTGCTGTTTGGTGTGGGTCTTTAAAGTACGCTTGCCAACGAGCTGCATGGCAGGTCAACATATGTCTGGTCAAGCATGTGGTGCCCAAGCGGCTGATGTTTTGGCCACGCGAGATACGCTTGAGACATATGTTGCAAATAGCAGCGGTGCGATCTGCTGCACTCGTCTCAAAAAAGGCCCACACCAAAGAACTTTTGGAATTTTTGGAACTTTTTGGAACTTTTGGAATAATGCGCAGAGGCAGCGCCCTGCACAGGGGGAGCTCTGCGATGTGATTCAGTCGGTGTGCCTTAAGCTGGCCCGCGGACGGCATCCTGCCTTGTTAGAGATGTGCCTCCTCCTCCTCCTCTCTCCTATCAGGCACCCACGTGGAGTCCGTGACCTCATCATCCCCTCCCTCTTCATCACTGGAGCAAACCTGGCAGTATGCTGCAGCTGGTGGAACATGACTGCCAATTTGCTGTCCTTGAGCACCCCCTCTCTCTGCACTCACGCTTCTGCCTTCCTCAAGCTGGGTATCATCATCAGAGCCTTCAAAACGCTGGGCATCCTCCTGGAGCATGTACCCAACACTGTGGTCAAACAGTTCGGGGGACTCCTCAGGAGGACATGGTGGGTCTAGGGAAGAAGTGACTGATGACTTTGAGACGAGGGAAGAGGACGCGTTTGCAGCTGCTTTGCCAGTACCCTGAGCCTGGGTGAGAGAGGATGAAGAGGATGAGGAGGGCTTGGTCATCCTCTCTACCAAGTCTTCGGCATGATGCGGCTCAACACGTCCAGCTGCCGAAAATAAGGACAAGCGTGTCCCATTGCCACGTGCTGATGACGATGCACCGCATCCACGACCAGCACTGTTGCCTCTAGACACAGAGCCTGCTTGCCCTCTTTTATTGGCTTGTGACTGTCTGCCTCTCCTTGTTGGCCTTCCAGACATACTAATGGCCTGCAGGGAGATGGGAAAACCAGCAATAAGGGGTAGCTTCAGAAGGCACCTACAACCACTGAAAATTCTGCAGATGCCTGTGTTGCACAGCAGAACAACCGCAATAAGGGGTAGCTCCAGGTGTATACTGTGCAGGAGGCACCTACATCCACTGAAACTGCTGCAGATGTCTGTGTTGCACAACAGAACTACAGAACAACACCAGCAATAAGGGGTAGCTTCAGGTGTATACTGTGCAGGAGGCACCTACACCCACTGAAACTGCTGCAGATGCTTGTGTTGCACAACAGAACTACAGAACAACACCAGTAATAAGGGGTAGCTTCAGGTGTATACTGTGCAGGAGGCACCTACACCCACTAAAACTGCTGCAGATGCCTATGTTGCACAACAGAACTACAGAACAACACCAGCAATAAGGGGTAGCTTCAGGTGTATACTGTGCAGGAGGCACCTACACCCACTGAAACTGCTGCAGATGCCTGTGTTGCACAACAGAACTACAGAACAACACCAGCAATAAGGGGTAGCTTCAGGTGTATACTGTGCAGGAGGCACCTACACCCACGGAAACTGCTGCAGATGCCTGTGTTGCACAACAGAACACCAGCAATAAGGGGTAGCTTCAGGTGTATACTGTGCAGGAGGCACCTACACCCACTGAAACTGCTGCAGATGCCTGTGTTGCACAACAGAACACCAGCAATAAGGGGTAGCTTCAGGTGTATACTGTGCAGGAGGCACACTACACCCACTGTAACAGTGCTAGGCTAACAAGCAAAGCAAAGCAGAGCTCTTTCCCTGCACGCCAACACACTACACAAGGCCGCCACGCTGGCAGCCTTATATAGTGTGGGGCATGTACTAAACCCTCTGAGCTATAATTGGCCACAGGCATCCTGCCTGTGGTCAATTATGGCTCTCCTCGCTGCCGGCGCTGTGATTGGCCAAGCATGCAGGGTCACAGTGCATGCTTGGCCAATCATCAGCCAGCAATGCACTGCGATGGCGCAGTGCATAGTGGGCCGTTTGTGTCACACGAATTTGGTACGAACGGCCCACAAAGTTCTGGGTTCGCCGAACAGGTGAGCGGCCGATGTTCGAGTCGAACATGAGTTTCGAGCTCATCCCTACTAATAACAAAAAAACAGATGGTATAACTCCCCAATCAAAATTGGTAACAGTGACAGTATACAACATCTCCAAGAAGATGGATATATTCAGCAAAAAACAGGAATTGCATAAGAGGCATAGGCGTGCGCAAGGGGGGTGCCGGGGGTGCCTGGGCACACCCTAATCCCCTGACATTCTTGTCTACACCTGGATGAGAGGGGAAGCAGGCAGCATATAGAACAACCTATGCTCTGCATTTTCTGCCCTACAGCCGTTAAATGCTGCAGGACCGCCAGCTTCTCCGTGGCTCCGCCCATTGAATTTACAGCAGCAGGCAGATGGGGGCATGGCATCCCAGGGACTGGAAGAGCCAGCTGATTGAGTAGGAAGAGCGGAGGAGGTCTCCGCTATGTGAGGAGACACGTGAAGCCAGCCTGGAGGGAGCCAGAGACACAGCAAGCATGGAGTCCACACTGAGAGAAAGTGAGTGCCACAGATCCCATCCATCCCTCCACCCAGCACTGCCACCGATCCCATCCATCCCCCCACCCAGCACTGCCACCGATCCCATCCATCCCCCCACCCAGCACTGCCACCGATCCCATCCATCCCCCACCCAGAACTGCCACCGATCTCATCCATCCCCCCACCCAGCACTGCCACCGATCCCATCCATCCCCACACCAAGCACTGACACTAATCTCATCCCCCACCACACTGCTGCCACTGATATCATGCCCCTCAACACTGCCACTCATCCTATCTCCCCCCAGCATTGCTACTGATCCCCCCTTCCACTGTCACTCAACCCCCCAGTACTGCCACAAATCCCCCCCACCACAACCCCCACCACTGCCATTAATCCCATCAACCCCCAGCACTGCCAATGATCCCCCAACCTTGCCACTCATCCCATACCCCAAGGACTGCCACTGATCCCATTACCCCCCCACCACCACAACCACCATCAATACCACTGATCCCATCAACTTTCCAACACTTCCACTCATTCCATCCCCCCAGCACTGCCACTGATCCCATCAATCCCCTAGCACTTCCACTGATCCCACCCCCCACCACTGCCACTCATCCCACCCTAGTACTGCCACTCATCCCACCCTAGTACTGCCACTGATTCCATTACCCCCCACCACAACTGCCACTGATCCCATCAACCCCCTAGCACTGCCACTGATTACCCCCCTCCAGCACTGCCACTGATCCCCCCCCTCTCCAGCACTGCCACTGATCCCCCCCTCTCCAGCACTGCCACTGATCCCATGCCCTCCAGCACTTCCACTCATTCCATCACCCTAGCGCTGCCACTGATCCTATTCCCCTCCCCCCACCACCACTGCCACCTGATCCCACTTCCCGCCTCTCTCACCCCCACTTTCTCCCTCTGGCCAGCTCTGCCATAAGATGTAAAATGTATTGAAATATTAAAAATTGTTTTAACACATTTCAAAATGTTTGTTTACATTTATTTAAAAGTGAGTGTCTGTATATATGTATATATATATATATATATATATATATATATACCCACACACGTGTGTGTTTGAGTTTTGGGGTGCACACTCTAATCCAATAGACTGCGCACGCCTATGATAAGAGGCAAGTGAATTCCCAAATATGAAATAAATATAACTAGCATAAAAAATAAAAAAGGTAGTATATAACAGCGCTTGATGCAAAAAAAATGTATCAAGCAATTATTGATGAAGGCATTAAGCTCCACATCTGCACTGGTCTGAGACATTTACCCTGTAGCTCCAACTCATTTCAAGTTTGGAGATCTCACGTCATGTTGACCCTCCCCTGCAATGTAATTTCATCTTATCAATTCCAAGAAATTGGTTGAATAGGTTGAACGCATCAGTGAATATGTACTAAAGCATAATGTTTGCAATGATACAGCGTTATCTCCTGTACTTCTTACTTTCAACTAGGGATGGGCCCGGTGTTCGATCCGAACATGGGTTCGAATCGAACACCGGAGCCATCCCTAGTTGTTAGTAAGAAGTACAGGAGATAACGCTGTACCGTTCGTCCGCTCGTCGAAACCAGAACTCTGAGGGGCGTTCGCATCAAATTTGTGTCATGCGAACGGTCCACAATGCACTGCGCCAGTCGCAGTGCATTGCTGGCTGATGATTGGCCAAGCATGCACTGTGACCCCCGCATGCTTGGCCAATCATAGAGCCAGCGGCGAGGAGAGAAATAATTGGCCACAGGCAGGATGCCTGTGGCCAATTATAGCTCAGGGGGTTTAGTACACGCCCCACACTATATAAGGCCGCCGCGCCGGCGGCCTCGTGTAGTGTGTTCCGGCATTAGGAACAGTGACAGACTGTACTGTACAGTGTACACACTATATGAGCTTGTGATTCATTTCTGTGTGGGGAATAGTGTAGGGAAAGAGGAAAAATAGGCAGGGATAGTTTATTCTTCTCAGTGCTGTTCTCTAATCTCTACCAATCCAGCCATCTGCAGGAGTTAGTGTGTGGGCGTGCTGTGTGAGTATAGCACAGCAGTAGCACACTAAACCACCTTACCCTGTATCTGCCCCTCTGCCCTGTTGTCATCTAATGCCTCGTACACACAAAGGGACTTTCCCGCGGGATTGTCCGCTGGACTCGAGTCCGCCGGACAATCCCCCCGTGTGTGGGCGCCGGCGGACTTTTTGGCGCCAAAAGTCCGGCGGACTAGGTTTTAAGTTTTGTTTTAAAACTATCCGCTGGACTTGGCAGTCCGGCGGACAATCCCACCGTTAGTATGCTAGTCCGCCGGACTTTTGGAAATGAACGGACTTGCCGATCATCGGAAAGTCCGTTCATTTAGCACGTGACTTCAGGTAGACGGAGCTAGCGAAGGCAGTGAATGCTGCCACGCTAGCCCCGTCACCTGGCATGGATTTAGAGGGAATCCCCCAAATCCATCTCAGACCCTTATCCGAGCACGCAGCCCGGCAGGCCAGGAAAGGGGTGGGGACGAGCGAGCGCCCCCCCCCCCCTGAGCCGTGTGGCCCCCCCACCCCAAAGCACCTTGTCCCCATGTTGATGAGGACAAGGGCCTCTTCCCGACAACCCTGGCCGTTGGTTGTCGGGGTCTGCGGGCGGGGGGTTATCAGAATCCGGGAGCCCCCTTTAATAAGGGGGCCCCCAGATCCCGGCCCCCCACCCTATGTGAATGAGTATGGGGTACGATGTACCCCTACCCATTCACCTAAGGTGTAAAGTGTAAAGAAAAAAAACACACAATTTTTAAACAATATTTTATTGCACTGCTCCGGGGATCTTCTTCCGTCTTGGGGGGTCTTCTCGCCGGACTCCTCCGCTATTTACCTAGCTCTTTTACCGAGCAGAGGAGGCCAGCTACCTTCTTCGTCGTCGACGCCGTCGTCTGGGGGTCTCCATCCGCCTTCGGGGGTCTTCCGGGGTCCTCCGGGGTCTCTTCTGTTCTTGCCGCTGCACCGCCGCCTTCTTCATCTTCTTCCTCTTCCGATGTTGACCCGTCGCTCTCTCTGGCCGGAATGCCAGAGCCGCGCTGTGCTGGGACTTATATAGGGACAAGGGGACAGGGTCACATGCTCATGTCACATGGTTACCCCGCCCCCCTGTGATGTCACAGTCCCGGAGGATGCTGGGACTGTGACATCACAGGGGGCGGGGTCACCATGTGACATGAGCATGTTGCCCTGTCCCCTTGTCCCTATATAAGTCCCAGCACAGCGCGGCTCTGGCATTCCGGCCAGAGAGAGCGACGGGTCAACATCGGAAGAGGAAGAAGAATAAGAAGAATAATAATAATAAGAAGAAGAAGGCGGCGCAGCGGCAAGAACAGAAGAGACCCCGGAAGACCCCCGAAGGTGGATGGAGACCCCCAGACGACGGCGTCAATGACGAAGAAGGTAGCCGGCCTCCTCTGCTTGGTAAAAGAGCTAGGTAAATAGCGGAGGAGTCCGGCGAGAAGACCCCCCAAGACTGAAGAAGACCCCCGGAGCAGTGCAATAAAATATTTTTTAAAAATTGTGTGTTTTTTGTCTTTACACTTTACACCTTAGGTGAATGGGTAGGGTACATCATACCCCATACTCATTCACATAGGGTGGGGGGCCAGGATCTGGGGGGCCCCTTATTAAAGGGGGCTCCCGGATTCCGACAAGCCCCCGCCCGCAGACCCCGACAACCAACGGCCAGGGTTGTCGGGAAGAGGCCCTTGTCCTCATCAACATGGGGACAAGGTGCTTTGGGGTGGGGGGGCCGCATGGCCCCCCTTTCCCCAGGGCACCCCCCATGTTGAGGGCACCCGGCCTGGTATGGCTCAGGAGGGGGGGCACTCGCTCGTCCCCACCCCTTTCCTGGCCTGCCGGGCTGCATGCTCGGATAAGGGTCTGAGATGGATTTGGGGGGGACCCCCACGCCGTTTTTTCGGCGTGGGGATTCCCATTAAATCCATGCCAGGTGGCGGGGCTAGTGCGGCGGCATTCACTGCCTTCGCTAGTCCCGTCTACCTGCAGTTACGTTCTAAATGAACGGACTGCTCCGTGTGTGGGCAAGTCCGTTCATTTTCAAAAGACCCGCAGACTTTTTCCCGCAGATTGTCCGCCGGAGAAGTCCGGGCGTGTGTGGGCAAGTCACCCCCTCGGAAAGTCCGGCGGTTTGTCCGCTGGACTAGGTCCGGCGAACAAAGTCCGAACGTTTGTACGTGGCATTAGGCAGCCATCTGCAACATGACATTAAAGCCGCAAGCAGTTTTAAATGGCTTCTTTTTTTCCCTTACAAATGTCATTTTGTGCAGGGACAGTTCTAAAACACGGGAAACACATGCCACTTCACAGGCATACTTTAGACACCCCAGGTACCATATTTAAAGGAAAATTTAACATTTTTTTTCACTTTATGCATCATTAAAATGGCTGCTCCTGAAAAAACTTCAGTTTTTAAAACTTCTTTTTGCATTGATACATGTCCCCTGGGGCAGGACCCGGGTCCCAAAACTTGTTTTATGACAATAACATGCATATTGGCTGTTATAATTAGCACTTTAAATTTCGAACATTCACGTCCATTGTAACTAATAGGGTTCTAATGTTCGCGCAAACTTTAGGTCCGTTCGCAGGTTCAGGTGCGAACCGAACCCGGGGGTGTTCGGCTCATCCCTGCTAACAACACTGTTCTGACTCTAAACACAGAGACCTCTCAGCTCCAAATGCCTGAGCCTTTTCAAGTCTACAACACAAGTGCATCTATGCAGCAAACAGCATCACCTCTTTCTGACAACAAGGTGACTTCCAGTGATAAGTCGCAGCTCAAGCCACAGCCAGCACAAGCCTTATGCCCCATACACACGGTCGGAATTTCCGATGACTGTTTCCGTCGGATCATTTCCATCTGATTTTGTCCGAAGCTGGTGTTGCGTACACACGGTCGGACAATGTTGTCGGAATTTCCGGTGTTCAAGAACGCTGTGACGTAAGCCGTGTCCCACGGGACTAGAAAAGGGAAGTTCAGCACCACGTCCGACACCCTTTGGGCTCCTTCTGCTGATTCTGTGTGTTTATCACGTGTTAGTAGAAGCTTGGGTTACATTCGCGCTTTTCAGACTTCAGACTCAGATCGTTACTGCTCTTCAGTTTGTGCTTGTCGGTGCGTATCTGTTTATCAGTGCGTGTAGTCAGTTCGCATTTGTTGGTCATTGCGGCCTATATCTTGATATCTTCTTGATATAGGACGCTTTGATTTTCACTGCTTATTGTAATGGCCCATCAGAAGTGGTGGGAGTGATGGGGGGTGAGTAATCTGCTAAGGGGACCTTGTACTTTGGTTTGTAAATAGTTTATTGGGAACATTTTAGTCTGATGTTTCTGTATAATCTGCTTGCAATGTTTCTGTGCAAAATGACAATTTCTTTTTTCTTGTTTGACGCTACAGTTTCCTTCAACGCCACAGGAATGGCAGACTGTGGCCTCCCACTTTGCCAGCCGTTGGGACTTTTCTTAACTGTGGAGGTGCAATTGATGGAAAACACATCCGCATCGTCCCACCCCCCAGCTCGGGGTCGTACTATTATAATTACAAGAGGTTTAATAGTATTGTGATGTTGGCGGTGGTGTCGGTGACATATGAGTTTCTCTATGTGGACGTGGGGAAGAATGGCCGGATGTCAGATGGTGGTGCCATTGCGCACACGGAGTTCAACTGGTGTCTCCAAAGTGGCAGTCTGTGCTTGCCACCTCCAGAGGAGAATGCGGAAAGACTCCCCTTCGTCTTTGTCGTGGATGAAGCGTCTGTGTTGTCAAGCCATCTGATGCGGCCATTCCCGATGAGGACCCTCACCCCAGACCAGAGGGTCTTTAATTACCGGCTGTCCAGAGCCCGCAGAGTGGTGGAGAACGCTTTTGGCATCATGGCCAGCCGCTTCCGCCTCTTTTTGACACCTATCCACATGGCGGAATATAAACGGAACCACATTGTGCTTTCCTGCTGCAAATTTTTGCAAATTTTTTTAAAAAGGCATACCACCAACTATGTTGTGTCTGTTGGCCCTGATGCAGACATCCAACAAAATGCCAACCTGACAGCCCTTGAAGCTGCACGTCCTGGCAACACAGGTGAGGCTGCAATGATGACACAGGTGAGGCTGCACAGGTGAGGCTGCAATGGTGGACACAGGTGAGGCTGCAATGGTGGACACAGGTGAGGCTTCAATGATGGACACAGGTGAGGCTGTAATGATGGACACAGGTGAGGCTGCAATGATGGACACAGGTGTGGCTGCACGGGTGAGGCTGCACTGGTGAGGATTCAATGATGGACACTGGTAAGGCTGCATGATGGACACAGGTGAGGCTGTAATAATGGACACAGGGGAGGCTGCATGGGTGAGGCTGCAATAATGGACACAGGTGAGGCTGCACGGGTGGGGCTGCAATGATGGACAAAGATGAGGCTGAAATGATGGACAAAGATGAGGCTGCAATGATGGACACAGGTGAGGCTGTACTGGTGAATCTGCAATGAAGTGCACAGGTGAGGCTGCACAGGTGAGGCTGCAATGATGTGCACAATTGAGGCTGCAATTATGTGCACAGGTGAGGCTGCAATGATGAACACCGGTGAGGCTGCAATGATGGACACAGGTGAGGCTGCACAGGTGAGACTGCACTGGTGATGCTGCAATGACGGACACGGGTGAGGCTGCATGGGTGAGGCTGCAATGATGGTCAAAGGTGAGGCTGTGTTAGTGGGCACTAGGGATGAGCCGAACACCCCCGTGTTCGGTTCGCACCAGAACCAGCGAACGGATCGAAATTTTGCGTGAACATTCAAACCCTATTAGTTACAATGGATGCGAACGTTCAAAATCTAAAGTGCTAATTATAATGGCCAATATGCATGTTAATGTCATAAAACAGGTTTGGGGACCCGGGTCCTGCCCAGGGAACATGTATCAATGCAAAAAGAAATTTTAATATCCGTCATTTTTTTTCGGGAGCAGTCATTTTAATGATGCATAAAGTGAAAAAAAAAGTGAAATATTCCTTTAAATATGGTACTTGGGGGGTGTCTAAAGTATGCCTGTGAAGTGGTATGTGTTTCCCGTGTTTAGAACTGTCCCTGCAAAAAATGACATTTGTAAAGGAAAAAAAGAAACCATTTAAAACTGCTTGAGGCTTTAATGTCATGTCTTGTCCTGGCAATATGGATGAAAATCTTTGAGAAAAATGGCATTGCTACCCCATCACCCCCACCCCAGCCCATTACCAGCCCCTTTGGGTCTTGTATGGATATTAAGGGAACCCCGCACCCAAAATAAAACCCTATACCTACAACCCTATATACTCTGAACAGCAGTATACAGGCGGTGCAAATAAGACAGGGACTGTAGGTTTGTTCTTAAGTTGAATCTGTGTGTAATTTTGAACAGGTAAATTGTGTACCTCCATCCAAAAAAATCAATTTTTAAGCTTTTTGGAGAACATAGGGAAGGGTTATCACCCCTGTAACATTTGTTTTGCTGTCTGTGCACCTGTTCAAAACATTTCACCTCACTTTCCGTCCCAATGATAAATGTTTTTGGAAAAGTGTGGTTTTTATTGAAACAAGGATTGGTGATAAAGCATCGGTAGAGAGGAGATACCTTTTTCCCAAAATAAATCTAACAGGATAGAATTTTCCTTCCTAGGGGTAGATTTCCTCTCACTTCCTGTTTTCTCCTTCCGTTTGCAAGTAGGAGTCGTTTCTAAGTTGGATGTTTGAAAGTAGGGGCCTGTCGTATATACTCTGCAGAAATTTGCCCCATTAGATGTTGGTGTTGCCACAACACTGTAAGCCCTTACAGTTACTCTTGGTGGGCACAGGAATGGGCCCTGCTGTGAATTATTAGATCAAGATTTGTAATTGCATGCACCTGTTGAACAGGGGCAGAAAAAATTGGGCCTTTGGTGGTGGTGGTGGCGGACGGTGTTGCCACAACACTGTAAGCCCTCACAGTTACTCTTGGTGGGCACAGGAATGGGCCCTGCTGTGAATTATTAGATCAAGATTTGTAATTGCATGCACCTGTTGAACAGGGGCAGAAAAATTGGGCCTTTGGTGGTGGTGGTGGTGGTGGTGGTGGTGGACGGTGTTGTCACAACACTGTAAGCCCTCACAGTTACTCTTGGTGGCCACAGGAATGGGCCCTGCTGTGAATTATTAGATCAAGATTTGTAATTGCATGCACCTGTTGAAAAGGGGCAGAAAAATTGGGCCTGTGGTGGTGGTGGTGGTGGTGGACGGTGTTGCCACAACACTGTAAGCCCTCACAGTTACTCTTGGTGGGCACAGGAATGGGCCCTGCTGTGAATTATTAGATCAAGATTTGTAATTACACGCCCCTGTTAAACTGAAAAATTGGGCCTTAGGCACTGGTGCTGGTGCCACAACACTGCAACCCCTCACAGATACTGTACTTGTAGCACAGCAATCAGACCTGTTGAAAAGCATTGCATTAAAAAATTGTAATTACATGCCCCTGTTAAACAGGGGCTGAAAAAATTGGGCCTTAGGCACTGGTGCTGGTGCCACAAACACTGCAACCCCTCACAGATACTGTACTTGGAGCACAGCAGTCAGACCTGTTGCAAAGCATTGCATAAAAAATTGTAATTACACGCCCCAGTTAAACAGGGGCTGAAAAATTGGGCCTTAGGCACTGGTGCTGGTGCCACAACACTGCAACCCCCTCACAGATACTGTACTTGGAGCACAGCAATGAGACCTGTTGCAAAGCATTACATTAAAAATCGTAATTACATGCCCCTGTTAAACAGGGGCTGAAAAATTGGGCCTTAGGGACTGGTGCTGGTGCCACAACACTGCAACCCTCACAGATACTGTACTCTGAGCACAGCAATCAGACCTGTTGCAAAGCATTGCATAAAAAATTGTAATTACACGCCCCTGTTAAACAGGGGCTGAAAAATTGGGCCTTAGGCACTGGTGCTGGTGCCACAACACTGCAACCCCTCACAGATACTGTACTTGGAGCACAGCAATGAGACCTGTTGCAAAGCATTGCATTAACATTTGAAATTACACCCCCCTGTTAAACAGGGGCTGAAAAATTGGGCCTTAGCCACTGGTGGTGGCACTCAGAAACAAAAATGTTCTTCCAAGCTATCATCAGGATCATTGAGGAGGAAGAGGATAGTCAGTCAACATAACAGGACAGTCACTCAGCATCAGCATAGGCAGTCTTGAAGGGATATGACATTTCAAAATAAATTATTCTGTTAGATCAGCTTCAGGTGTCTGGTAGCTGGTGGTGATCCAAGACTGATTCATCTTTATGAAGGTCAGTCGATCAACCGAGTCGGTGGACAGGCGCACCCTGTGATCGGTGACAAAGCCTCCAGCAGCACTGAATGTGCATTCGGAAAGAACGCTGGATGCAGGACAGGCCAGTAGCTCAATTGCATACTGTGCAAGCTCTGGCCAGTGATCCATCCTCAAGACTAGGGATGAGCCGAACACCCCGGGTTCGGTTCGCACCAGAACCTTCGAACCGACCGAAAGTTTGCGCGAATTTTCGAACCCTATACGTTATAATGGACGCGAACGTTCGAAATCAAAAGTGCTAATTACAACGGCCAATATGCATGGTAATGTCATAAAACAGGTTTGGGGACCCGGGTCCTGCCCCAGGGGACATATATCAATGCAAAAAGAACTTTTAAAAACTAACGTTTTTTCGGGAGCAGTCATTTAATGATGCATAAAGTGAAAAAAAAAAGTGAAATTTTCCTTTAAATATGGTACCTGGGGGGTGTCTAAAGTATGCCTGTGAAGTGGCATGTGTTTCCCGTGTTTAGAACTGTCCTTGCACAAAATGACATTTTTAAAGGAAAAAAAGAAGCCATTTAAAACCACTTGCGGCTTTAGGTTTGTTCTTAAGTAGAATCTGAACAGGTACATTATGAAGTGTAGCTCCATCCCAAAAAATCTATTTTTAAGCTTTTTGGAGAACATAGGGAGGGGTTATCACCCCTGTAACATTTGTTGTCTTTGCACATCTGTTCAGAACATGTCACCTCACTTTCCGTCCCAATGACAAATGTTTTTGGAAAAAGTGGGGTTTTAATTGAAACAAGGATTGGTGATAAAGTATCAGTAGAGAGGAGATACCTTTTTCCCAAATTAAATCTAACAGGATAGAATTTCCCTTCCTAGGGGTAGATTTCCTCTCACTTCCTGTTTTCTCTTTCCATTTGCAAGTAGGAGTCGTTTGTAAGTTGGATGTTTGAAAGTAGGGGCCTGGCGTATATACTCTGCAGAAATTTGCCCTATTAGATGTTGGTGTAGCCACAAGACTGGTGGGCACAGGAATGGGCCCTGCTGTGAGTTAATAGATCAAGATTTGTAATTGCATGCACCTGTTGAACAGGGCAGAAAAATTGGGGGTGGTGGTGGTGGTGGACGGTGTTGCCACAAGACTGTAAGCTCTCACAGTTACTCTTGGTGGGCGCAAGAATGGGCCCTGCTGTGAGTTATTAGATCAAGATTTGTAATTGCAAGCACCTGATGAACAGGGCAGAAAAATTGGGCCTTTGGCGGTGGTGGACGGTGTTGCCACAAGACTGTAAGCTCTCACAGTTACTCTTGGTGGGCGCAAGAATGGGCCCTGCTGTGAGTTATTAGATCAAGATTTGTAATTGCAAGCACCTGATGAACAGGGCAGAAAAAATTGGGCCTTTGGCGGTGGTGGTGGACGGTGTTGCCACAAGACTGTAAGCTCTCACAGTTACTCTTGGTGGGCGCAGGAATGGGCCCTGCTGTGAGCTATTAGATCAAGATTTGTAATTACCCGCCCCTGATGAACAGGGGCTGAAAAAATTGTGCCTTAGGCACTGGTGATGGTGCCACAACACTGCAACCCCCTCACAGATACTGTACTTGGAGCACAGCAGTCACACGTGTTGCAAAGCATTTTTTTAAAAAATTGTAATTACCCGCCCCTGTTAAACAGGGGCTGAAAAATTGTGCCTTAGGCACTGGTGCTGGTGCCACAACACTGCAACCCCTCACAGATACTGTACTTGGAGCACAGCAGTCACACGTGTTGCAAAGCATTTTTTTAAAAAATTGTAATTACCCGCCCCTGTTAAACAGGGGCTGAAAAATTGTGCCTTAGGCACTGGTGCTGGTGCCACAACACTGCAACCCCTCACAGATACTGTACTTGGAGCACAGCAGTCACACGTGTTGCAAAGCATTTTTTTTAAAAATTGTAATTACCCGCCCCCTGTTAAACAGGGGCTGAAAAATTGTGCCTTAGGCACTGGTGCTGGTGCCACAACACTGCAACCCCTCACAGATACTGTACTTGGAGCACAGCAGTCACACGTGTTGCGAAGCATTTTTTTTATAAAAATTGTATGTACACGCCCCTGTTAAACAGGGGCTGAAAAAATTGTGCCTTAGGCACTGGTGTGGTGGCATGGATCATTGAGGAGGAGGAAGAGGATAGTCAGTGAACATAAGAGGACAGTCCCTCAGCATCAGCATAGGCAGTCTTGAAGGGATGTGATATTAAAAATTATTCGGTTATATCCGCCTCAGGTGCCTGGTAGCTGGTGGTGATCCAAGACTGATTCATTTTGATGAAGGTCAGTCGATCAACCGAGGCGGTGGACAGGCGCACCCTATGATCGGTGACAAATCCTCCAGCAGCACTGAAATGTGCGTTCGGAAAGAACGCTGGAGGCAGGACAGGCCAGTAGCTCAATTGCATACTGTGCAAGCTCTGGCCAGTGATCCATCCTCAGGACCCAGTAAGCCAGAGGATTTTCGGTGGGAAAGGTGTCCAAGTCTGACCTTGCCCCAAGGTATTCCTGCACCATGTATATCAGACGCTGGCGATGGTTGCTGGAACCGATCATACCTTGGGCTGCGGACTAAAAAATTGTCTGAACGCATCGGTCAGACGTCCACCTTCCCCACCGCTCCTTCTGCTACTGACCGAAGCCTCAGCAACTCGTCGCCCAGGACCAGGAGTTTGTAGCCTCCCAGTTTCTGGGAACGCGTTGCACAGACCTTTCTGCAAGGCCTCCCTGAGATGTCTCATCCTCTGCTCCCTCTGCGACGGCAAGATAAGGTCCGCAACCTTACCCTTGTACCGCAGATCAAGGAGAGTGGCCAGCCAGTAATGGTCCCTCTCCTTGATCCGAAGAACACGAGGATCCTTCCGCAGGCTTTGCAGGATCAGGGAGGCCATGCAGCGTAGGTTAGCTGAGGCATTCGGTCCGGAGTCCTTCTGGGTCACTGAGGATGACATGATCGCCAGCCACCTCCTCCCATCCACGTACAAGTCCACTGGTTTGTTGGGACTGTACATCATCCCTAAAAGACTGCTGCTGCTGATGCTGAGTGCCAGGCTCCACCTCCATGCTCACACAATCCTCCTCCTCCTCCTCCTCCCTCCTCCTCATCCTCTTCCTGTGTGATGGGTGGGACAGGAGGAACACTGTCCGGATAAAGGGGCCTTGAGAGGCAAGGAAGTCCTCCTCTTCCTGCCTCTGTTCTGCCTCAAGTGCCCTGTCCATTATCCCACGCAGCGTATGCTCCAACAGGTGGACAAGAGGGACAGTGTCACTGATGCATGCACTGTCACTGCTCACCATCCTCGTGGCCTCCTCAAATGGTGAGAGGACAGTGCATGCATCCCTGATCATGCTCCACTGACGTGGGGAAAAAAAACCAAGCTCCCCTGACCCTGTCCTGGTGCCATAGTCGCAAAGGTACTCATTGATGGCCCTCTGCTGCGTGTGCAGTCGCTGCAGCATGGCCAACGTTGAGTTCCACCTGGTGGGCATGTCACATATTAGGCGGTTCTTGGGCAGGTTCAGCTCCTTTTGCAGCTCAGTCAGCCGAGCACTGGCATTATAAGATCGGCGGAAATGCACACAGACTTTCCTGGCCTGCCTCAGGACATCCTGTAAGCCTGGGAACCTGCCCAAGAACCGCTGCACCACCAGGTTGAGGACGTGAGCCATGCAGGGCACATGGGTGAGCTGCCCCTGTCGCAGGGCGGAGAGGAGGTTGGTGCCATTGTCAGAAACGACCATTCCTGGCTTAAGCTGACGTGGCGTCAACCACCTCTCGGCCTGCCCCTGCAGAGCTGCCAGAACCTCTGGCCCAGTGTGGCTCCTGTCCCCCAAACACACCAGCGCAAGCACGGCATGGCATCTTTTTGCCTGCGTACTTGCGTAGCCCCTTGTACGCCTACGGAGCACCGCTGGTTCCAAGGACAGAGCACTGGAGGAAGAAGAAGAGGAGGGGGTGGAGGAGAGAGGTGTGTCACAACCAGTAGCAGTAGTAGCGTTTTGGAGGCGTGGTGGCGGAACAACCTCCAACACTACTGCACCTTGTCCTGCATCCCTCCCAGCTGCCAATAGAGTGACCCAATGGGCCGTGAAAGAAAGGTACCGTCCCTGTCCATGCCTGCTGGACCATGAGTCAGCGGTAATATGCACCTTACGCTGACCGCCCTGTCCAGCGAGGCATGGACATTGCCCTCCACATGCCGGTAGAGAGACGGAATCGCCTTCCGTGAGAAAAAGTGGCGTTTGAGAACCTGCCACTGAGGAACCGCACATTGAACAAACTCACGGAAGGGGGCCGAGTCTACCAACTGAAAAGGCAGCAGTTGAAGTGCTAGCAATTTAGCCAGGCTAGCATTCAACCGCTGGGCATGTGGATGGCTGGGAGTGTACTTCTTTCTACGGTCCAGCAGCTGGGGCAGGGAAATTTGCCTGCTGCAATCGGACGTCGGTGTACTGCAAGTACTTGGTTGTGACACACCTAATTCTACACCTTCAGTCCTCTCAGAGCAGCTTTCAGAGAGGACTGAAGGTGTAGTGGGGATGGAGATCCCAGCTGAGGAGGAGCAAGGAGAGGTCCGCTTAGTTCTTTGGTGTGGGTCTTTTTATGTGTGCCTGCCAACGAGCTGCATGGCAGGTCGCCATATGTCTGGTCATGCTTGTGGTGCCCAAGCGGCTGATGTTTTGGCCACGCGAGATACGCTTGAGACAAATATTGCAAATAGCAGTGGTGCGATCTGCTGCACTCGTCTCAAAAAAGGCCCACACCAAAGACTTTTCTGATAACGTGCAGAGGCAGCGCCCTGCACAGGCGGAGCTCTGCGGTGTTGTACAGTTGCTGTGCTGGCCTCTACCTGGCCTCCAGGGGGCACCCTGCCTCGTTGGACATGTGACGCCGCATCCTCCTCCTCCTCGTCCTCCTCCTCATCCTCTCTCCCTTCAGGCACCACGTGGAGTCAGTGACCTCATCATCCCCTCCCTCTTCACCACTAGAGCAAACCTGGCAGTAAGCTGCAGCTGGTGGAACAGTACTGCCAGAGTCCTCAAGCTGGGTATCATCATCCGAGCCTTCGAATCGTTGGGCATCCTCCTGGAGCATGTACCCAACACTGTGCTCAAAGAGTTCGGGGGACTCCTCAGGAGGACATGGTGGGTCTAGGGAAGGGGTGGCTGATGATGCTCTGCCAGTACCCTGAGCCTGGGTGAGAGAGGATGAGGAGGATGAGGAGGGCTTGGTCATCCATTCTACCAAGCCTTCAGCATGATGCGGCACCACATGTCCAGCTGCCGAAAACAACGACGCGCGTGTCCCATGGCCACGTGCTGATGACGATGCACGACCACGTCCACGTCCACGGCCACGTCCACTAGAAACAGAGCCTGCCTGCCCTGTGTTCTTGGCTCTGCACGCTCTGCCTCCCCTTGGCGGTCTTCCAGCCATTGTAGTCGGTAGTCCTGTGGGTGCTGCTGAGAAGAATATATAGGAGCTCTGTGTGATGCCACTAACACACTAGAAGTCCTGTGGGTGCTGCTGAGAAGAAAATATAGGAGCTCGGCTTCAATGATGGGACACAGGTGAGGCTGTAATGATGGACACTGGTGAGGCTTCAATGATGGACACTGGTAAGGCTACATGATGGACACAGGTGAGGCTGTAATGATGGACACAGGGGAGGCTGCATGGGTGAGACTGCAATAATGGACACAGGTGAGGCTGCACGGGTGAGGCTGCAATGATGGACAAAGATGAGGCTGCAATGATGGACAAAGTTGAGGCTGTACTGGTGAATCTGCAATGAAGTGCACAGGTTGAGGCTGTACAGGTAAGGCTGCAATGAAGTGCACAGTTGAGGCCTGTGCAATTATGTGCACGGTGAGGCTGCAATGATGGACACAGGTGAGGCTGCAATGATGGACACAGGTTGAGGCTGCAAATGATGGACACAGGTGATGCTGCACAGGTGAGACTGCACTGGTGAGGCTGCAATGAGGATATGGGTGAGGCTGCATGGTGAGGCTGCAATGATGGACAAAGGTGAGGCTAGTGTTAGTGGGCACTAGGGATGAGCCGAACACCCCCGGGTTCGGTTCGCACCAGAACCTGCGCACGGACCGAAAGTTTGCGCGAACATTTAAACCCTATTAATTACAATGGCCGCGAACGTTCGAAATCTAAAGTGCTAATTATAAAGGCTACTATGCATGTTAATGTCATAAAACAGGTTTGGGGACCCGGGTCCTGCCCAGGGAACATGTATCAATGCAAAAAGAATTTTTAAAACTGACGTTTTTTCGGGAGCAGTCATTTTAATGATGCATAAAGTGAAAGAAAAAAGTGAAATATTCCTTTAAATATGGTACCTGGGGGGTGTCTAAAGTATGCCTGTAAAGTGGCATGTGTTTCCCGAGTTTAGAACTGTCCCTGCAAAAAATGACATTTGTAAGGAAAAAAGAAGCCATTTAAAACTGATTGCGGCTTTAATGTCATGTCTTGTCCTGGCAATATGGATGAAAATCTTTGAGAAAAATGGCATGGCTACCCCATCACCCCACCCCAACCCCAGCCCATTACCAGCCCCTTTGGGTCTTGTATGGATATTAAGGGGAACCCGGCACCCAAAATAAAACCCTATACTTACAACCCTATATACTCTGAACAGCAGTATACAGGCGGTGCAAACAAGACAGGGACTGTAGGTTTGTTCTTAAGTAGAATCTGTGTGTAATTTTGAACAGGTAAATTTTTAAGTGTAGCTCCATCCAAAAAAATTATTTTTAAGCTTTTTGGAGAACATAGGGAAGGGTTATCACCCCTGTAACATATTGTTTTGCTGTCTGTGCACCTGTTCAGAACATTTCACTCACTTTCCATCCAATGATAAATGTTTTTGGAAAAGTGTGTTTTTTATTGAAACAAGGATTAGTGATAAAGCATCAGTAGAGAGGAGATACCTTTTTCCAAATAAAATCTAACAGGATAGAATTTCCTTCCTAGGGGTAGATTTCCTCTCACTTCCTGTTTCTCCTTCCGTTTGCAAGTAGGAGTAGTTTCCAAGTTGGATGTTTGAAAGTAGGGGCCTGTCAAATCTTGTTATATGACCTTACTCATAATAAAAACCGTTTGTAAACAAAGAAAGTAGGGGCCTGCCGTATATACTCTGCAGAAATTTGCCCCATTAGATGTTGGTGTTGCCACAACACTGTAAGCCCTCATAGTTACTCTTGGTGGGCACAGGAATGGGCCCTGCTGTGAATTATTAGATCAAGATTTGTAATTGCATGCACCTGTTGAACAGGGGCAGAAAAAATTGGGCCTTTAGTGGTGGTGGTGGTGGGTGGTGGTGGACGGTGTTGCCACAACACTGTAAGCCCTCACAGTTACTCTTGGTGGGCACAGGAATGGGCCCTGCTGTGAATTATTAGATCAAGATTTGTAATTGCATGCACCTGTTAAACAGGGGGCTGAAAAATTGGGCCTTAGGCACTGGTTGCTGGTGCCACAACACTGCAACCCCTCACAGATACTGTACTTGGAGCACAGCATTCAGATCTGTCGCAAAGCATTGCATAAAAAATTGTAATTACACGGATTTGGGTGGGAAGGTGTCCAAGTCTTCTGACCTTGCCCTAGGTTATTCCTACACCATGTATATCAGACGCTGGCGTCTCCGATGGTTGCTGGAACCGATCATAGTCTTGGGGCTGTGGACTAAAAAAATTGTTCTGAACGCATCGGTCAGACGTCCACCTTCCGAAACGCTCCTTCTGCTACTGACAAAGCCTCAGCAACTCCTCGTCCAGGACCAGGAGTTGTAACCTCCCAGTCTCTGGGAAAGCGTTGCACAGACCTTTCTGCAAGGCTCCCGAAGATGTCTCATCTCTCTGCTCCCTCTGCGACGGCAAATAAGGTCCGCAACCTTACCCTTGTACCGTGGATCAAGGAGAGGTGGCCAGCCAGTAATGGTCCCTCTCCTTGATCCGAAGAATAACGAGGATCCTTCCGCAGGCTTTGCAGGATCAGGGAGGCCATACAACGTAGGTTAGCTGAGGATTCGGTCCGGAGTCTTCTTGGTCACTGAGGACGACATGATCCGCAGCCACCTCCTCCCAGCCACGTACAAGTCCACTAGTTTTCTTGGGACTGTAAATCATCCCTAAAACACTGCTTCTGCTGATGCTGAGTGCCAGGCTCCACCTCCATGCTGACACAATCCTCCTCTCCTCCTCATCCTCTTCCTGTGTGATGGGTGGGAGAGAAGGAACACTGTCTGGATAAAGGGGGCCCTTGAGAGGCAAGGAAGTCCTCCCCTTCTGCCTCTGTTCTGCCTCAAGTGCCCTGTCCATTATCCCACGCAGCGTATGCTCCAACAGGTGGACAAGAGGTACAGTGTCACTGATGCATGCACTGTCACTGCTCACCATCCTCGTGGCCTCCTCAAATGGTGACAGGACAGTGCATGCATCCCTGATCATGCTCCACTGGCGTGGGAAAAAAATCTGAGCTCCCCTGACCCTGTCCTGGTGCCGTAGTCGCACAGGTACTCATTGATGGCCCTCTGCTGCATGTGCAGTCGCTGCAGCATGGCCAAGGTGGAGTTCCACCTGGTGGGCATGTCACATTATAAGGCGGTTCTTGGGCAGGTTCAACTTCTTTTTGCAGCTCAGCCAGCCGAGCACTGGCTTTATATGATCGGTGGAAATGCACACAGACTTTCCTGGCCTGCCTCAGGAATCCTGTAAGCCTGGGTACCTGCCCAAGAACCGCTGCACCACCAGGTTAAGGACGTGAGCCATACAGGGCACATGGGTCAGCTGTCCCTGTCGCAGGGCGGAGAGGAGGTTGGTGCCATTGTCAGAAACCACCATTCCTGGCTTAAGCTGGCGTGGCGTCAACCACCTCTCGGCCTGCCCCTGCAGAGCTGCCAGAACCTCTGCCCCAGTGTGGCTCCTGTCCCCCAACACACCAGCGCAAGCAGGGCATGGCATCTTTTTGCCTGCGTACTTGCATAGCCCCTTGAACGCCTACAGAGCACGTTGGTTCTGAGGACAAAGCACAGGAAGAGGCCATGGATGAAGAAGAAGAGGGGGTGGAGGAGAGAGGTGTGTCAGAATCACCAGTAGTAGCATTTTGGAGGCGTGGTGGCGGAACAAACCTACAACACTACTGCACCTTGTCCTGCATCCTTCCCAGCTGCCAGCAGAGTCACCCAATGCGCTGGACCATGAGTCAGCGGTAATATGCACCTTATCGCTGACCACCCTGTCCAGCAAGGCTAAGACATTGCCTTCCACATGCCGGTAGAGAGCCGGTATCGCCTTCCGTGAGAAAAAGTGGCTTTGGGAACCTGCCACTGAGGAACGCACATTCCACAAACTCACGGAAGGGGCCGAGTCTACCAACTGAAAAGGTAGCAGTTGAAGTGCTAGCAATTTAGCCAAGCTAGCATTCAACCCGCTGGGCATGTGAATGGCTGGGAGTGAACTTCTTTTGATGGTCCAGCAGCTGGGGCAGGGAAATTTGCCTGGTAGAATCGGACATCGGTGTACTGCTAGCAGAGTGCCAGCAAGTACTTGGCTGTGACACACCTAATTCTACACCTTCTATCCTCTCAGTGCAGCTTTCAGAGAGGACTGAAGGTACTGTATAGTGGGGTTGGAGATCCCAGTGATGAGGAGCAAGGAGAGGTCCGCTTTGCTGTTTTGGTGTGGGTCTTTAAAGTACGCTTGCCAAAAGCTGCATGGCAGGTCAACATATGTCTGGTCAAGCATGTGGTGCCCAAGCGGCTGATGTTTTGGCACGCGAGATACGCTTGAGACATATGTTGCAAATAGCAGCGGTGCGATCTGCTGCACTCGTCTCAAAAAGGCCCACACCAAAGAACTTTTGGAACTTTTTGGAACTTTTTGGAACTTTTGGAATAATGCGCAGAGGCAGCGCCCTGCACAGGGGGAGCTCTGCGATGTGATTCAGTCGGTGTGCCTTAAGCTGGCCCGCGGACGGCATCCTGCCTTGTTAGAGATGTGCCCTCCTCCTCCTCCTCTCTCCTATCAGGCACCCACGTGGAGTCCGTGACCTCATCATCCCCTCCCTCTTCATCACTGGAGCAAACTGGCAGTATGCTGCAGCTGGTGGAACATGACTGCCAATTTGCTGTCCTTGAGCACCCCCTCTCTCTGCACTCACGCTTCTGCCTTCCTCAAGCTGGGTATCATCATCAGAGCCTTCAAAACGCTGGGCATCCTCCTGGAGCATGTACCCAACACTGTGGTCAAACAGTTCGGGGGACTCCTCAGGAGGACATGGTGGGTCTAGGGAAGAAGTGACTGATGACTTTGAGACGAGGGAAGAGGACGCGTTTGCAGCTGCTTTGCCAGTACCCTGAGCCTGGGTGAGAGAGGATGAAGAGGATGAGGAGGGCTTGGTCATCTCTCTACCAAGTCTTCGGCATGATGCGGCTCAACACGTCCAGCTGCCGAAAATAAGGACAAGCGTGTCCCATTGCCACGTGCTGATGACGATGCACCGCATCCACGACCAGCACTGTTGCCTCTAGACACAGAGCCTGCTTGCCCTCTTTTATTGGCTTGTGACTGTCTGCCTCTCCTTGTTGGCCTTCCAGACATACTAATGGCCTGCAGGGAGATGGGAAAACCAGCAATAAGGGGTTAGCTTCAGAAGGCACCTACAACCACTGAAAATTCTGCAGATGCCTGTGTTGCACAGCAGAACAACCGCAATAAGGGGTAGCTCCAGGTGTATACTGTGCAGGAGGCACCTACATCCACTGAAACTGCTGCAGATGTCTGTGTTGCACAACAGAACTACAGAACAACACCAGCAATAAGGGGTAGCTTCAGGTGTATACTGTGCAGGAGGCACCTACACCCACTGAAACTGCTGCAGATGCTTGTGTTGCACAACAGAACTACAGAACAACACCAGTAATAAGGGGTAGCTTCAGGTGTATACTGTGCAGGAGGCACCTACACCCACTAAAACTGCTGCAGATGCTATGTTGCACAACAGAACTACAGAACAACACCAGCAATAAGGGGTAGCTTCAGGTGTATACTGTGCAGGAGGCACTACACCCACTGAAACTGCTGCAGATGCCTGTGTTGCACAACAGAACTACAGAACAACACCAGCAATAAGGGGTAGCTTCAGGTGTATACTGTGCAGGAGGCACCTACACCCACGGAAACTGCTGCAGATGCCTGTGTTGCACAACAGAACACCAGCAATAAGGGGTAGCTTCAGGTGTATACTGTGCAGGAGGCACCTACACCCACTGAAACTGCTGCAGATGCCTGTGTTGCACAACAGAACACCAGCAATAAGGGGTAGCTTCAGGTGTATACTGTGCAGGAGCACACTACACCCACTGTAACAGTGCTAGGCTAACAAGCAAAGCAAAGCAGAGCTCTTTCCCTGCACGCCAACACACTACACAAGGCCGCCACGCTGGCAGCCTTATATAGTGTGGGGCATGTACTAAACCCTCTGAGCTATAATTGGCCACAGGCATCCTGCCTGTGGTCAATTATGGCTCTCCTCGCTGCCGGCGCTGTGATTGGCCAAGCATGCAGGGTCACAGTGCATGCTTGGCCAATCATCAGCCAGCAATGCACTGCGATGGCGCAGTGCATAGTGGGCCGTTTGTGTCACACGAATTTGGTACGAACGGCCCACAAAGTTTGGGTTCGCCGAACAGGTGAGCGGCCGATGTTCGAGTCGAACATGAGTTTCGAGCTCATCCCTACTAATAACAAAAAAACAGATGGTATAACTCCCCAATCAAAATTGGTAACAGTGACAGTATACAACATCTCCAAGAAGATGGATATATTCAGCAAAAAACAGGAATTGCATAAGAGGCATAGGCGTGCGCAAGGGGGGTGCCGGGGGTGCCTGGGCAACCCTAATCCCCTGACATTCTTGTCTACACCTGGATGAGAGGGGAAGCAGGCAGCATATAGAACAACCTATGCTCTGCATTTTCTGCCCTACAGCCGTTAAATGCTGCAGGACCGCCAGCTTCTCCGTGGCTCCGCCCATTGAATTTACAGCAGCAGGCAGATGGGGGCATGGCATCCCAGGGACTGGAAGAGCCAGCTGATTGAGTAGGAAGAGCGGAGGAGGTCTCCGCTATGTGAGGAGACACGTGAAGCCAGCCTGGAGGGAGCCAGAGACACAGCAAGCATGGAGTCCACACTGAGAGAAAGTGAGTGCCACAGATCCATCCATCCCTCCACCCAGCACTGCCACCGATCCCATCCATCCCCCCACCCAGCACTGCCACCGATCCCATCCATCCCCCCACCCAGCACTGCCACCGATCCCATCCATCCCCCACCCAGCACTGCCACCGATCCCATCCATCCCCCCACCCAGCACTGCACCGATCCCATCCATCCCCACACCAAGCACTGACACTAATCTCATCCCCCACCACACTGCTGCCACTGATATCATGCCCCTCAACACTGCCACTCATCCTATCTCCCCCCAGCATTGCTACTGATCCCCCCCTTCCACTGTCACTCAACCCCCCAGTACTGCCACAAATCCCCCCACCACAACCCCCACCACTGCCATTAATCCCATCAACCCCCCAGCACTGCCAATGATCCCCCAACCTTGCCACTCATCCCATACCCCAAGGACTGCCACTGATCCCATTACCCCCCCACCACCACAACCACCATCAATACCACTGATCCCATCAACTTTCCAACACTTCCACTCATTCCATCCCCCCAGCACTGCCACTGATCCCATCAATCCCCTAGCACTTCCACTGATCCCACCCCCCACCACTGCCACTCATCCCACCCTAGTACTGCCACTCATCCCACCCTAGTACTGCCACTGATTCCATTACCCCCCACCACAACTGCCATGATCCCATCAACCCCTAGCACTGCCACTGATTACCCCCCTCCAGCACTGCCACTGATTCCCCCCCCCTCTCCAGCACTGCCACTGATCCCCCCCTCTCAGCATGCCACTGATCCCATGCCCTCCAGCACTTCCACTCATTCCATCACCCTAGCGCTGCCACTGATCCTATTCCCCTCCCCCCACCACCACTGCCAACTGATCCCACTTCCCGCCTCTCTCACCCCCACTTTCTCCCTCTGGCCAGCCCTGCCATAAGATGTAAAATGTATTGAAATATTAAAAATTGTTTTAACACATTTCAAAATGTTTGTTTACATTTATTTAAAAGTGAGTGTCTGTATATATGTATATATATATATATATATATATATATATACCCACACACGTGTGTGTTTGAGTTTTGGGGTGCACACTCTAATCCAATAGACTGCGCACGCCTATGATAAGAGGCAAGTGAATTCCCAAATATGAAATAAATATAACTAGCATAAAAAATAAAAAAGGTAGTATATAACAGCGCTTGATGCAAAAAAAATGTATCAAGCAATTATTGATGAAGGCATTAAGCTCCACATCTGCACTGGTCTGAGACATTTACCCTGTAGCTCCAACTCATTTCAAGTTTGGAGATCTCACGTCATGTTGACCCTCCCCTGCAATGTAATTTCATCTTATCAATTCCAAGAAATTGGTTGAATAGGTTGAACGCATCAGTGAATATGTACTAAAGCATAAATGTTTGCAATGATACAGCGTTATCTCCTGTACTTCTTACTTTCAACTAGGGATGGGCCGGTGTTCGATCCGAACATGGGTTCGAATCGAACACCGGAGCCATCCCTAGTTGTTAGTAAGAAGTACAGGAGATAACGCTGTACCGTTCGTCCGCTCGTCGAAACCAGAACTCTGAGGGGCGTTCGCATCAAATTTGTGTCATGCGAACGGTCCACAATGCACTGCGCCAGTCGCAGTGCATTGCTGGCTGATGATTGGCCAAGCATGCACTGTGACCCCGCAATGCTTGGCCAATCATAGAGCCAGCGCGAGGAGAGAAATAATTGGCCACAGGCAGGATGCCTGTGGCCAATTATAGCTCAGGGGGTTTAGTACACGCCCACACTATATAAGGCCGCCGCGCCGGCGGCCTCGTGTAGTGTGTTCCGGCATTAGGAACAGTGACAGACTGTACTGTACAGTGTACACACTATATGAGCTTGTGATTCATTTCTGTGTGGGGAATAGTGTAGGGAAAGAGGAAAAATAGGCAGGGATAGTTTATTCTTCTCAGTGCTGTTCTCTAATCTCTACCAATCCAGCCATCTGCAGGAGTTAGTGTGTGGGCGTGCTGTGTGAGTATAGCACAGCAGTAGCACACTAAACCACCTTACCCTGTATCTGCCCCTCTGCCCTGTTGTCATCTAATGCCTCGTACACACAAAGGGACTTTCCCGCGGGATTGTCCGCTGGACTCGAGTCCGCCGGACAATCCCCCCGTGTGTGGGCGCCGGCGGACTTTTTGGCGCCAAAAGTCCGGCGGACTAGGTTTTAAGTTTTGTTTTAAAATTAGCCGCTGGACTTGGCAGTCCGGCGGACAATCCCACCGTTAGTATGCTAGTCCGCCGGACTTTTGGAAATGAACGGACTTGCCGATCATCGGAAAGTCCGTTCATTTAGCACGTGACTTCAGGTAGACGGAGCTAGCGAAGGCAGTGAATGCTGCCACGCTAGCCCCGTCACTGGCATGGATTTAGAGGGAATCCCCCAAATCCATCTCAGACCCTATATCGAGCACGCAGCCCGGCAGGCCAGGAAAGGGGTGGGGACGAGCGAGCGCCCCCCCCCCCCCCCCTGAGCCGTGTGGCCCCCCCCACCCCAAAGCACCTTGTCCCCATGTTGATGAGGACAAGGGCCTCTTCCCGACAAACCCTGGCCGTTGGTTGTCGGGGTCTGCGGGCGGGGGGTTATCAGAATCCGGGAGCCCCCTTTAATAAGGGGGCCCCCAGATCCCGGCCCCCCACCCTATGTGAATGAGTATGGGGTACGATGTACCCCTACCCATTCACCTAAGGTGTAAAGTGTAAAGAAAAAAAACACACAATTTTTAAAAAATATTTTATTGCACTGCTCCGGGGATCTTCTTCCGTCTTGGGGGGTCTTCTCGCCGGACTCCTCCGCTATTTACCTAGCTCTTTTACCGAGCAGAGGAGGCCAGCTACCTTCTTCGTCGTCGACGCCGTCGTCTGGGGGTCTCCATCCGCCTTCGGGGGTCTTCGGGGTCTTCCGGGGTCTCTTCTGTTCTTGCCGCTGCGCCGCCGCCTTCTTCATCTTCTTCCTCTTCCGATGTTGACCCGTCGCTCTCTCTGGCCGGAATGCCAGAGCCGCGCTGTGCTGGGACTTATATAGGGACAAGGGGACAGGGTCACATGCTCATGTCACATGGTTACCCCGCTCCCCTGTGATGTCACAGTCCCGGAGGATGCTGGGACTGTGACATCACAGGGGGCGGGGTCACCATGTGACATGAGCATGTTGCCCTGTCCCCTTGTCCCTATATAAGTCCCAGCACAGCGCGGCTCTGGCATTCCGGCCAGAGAGAGCGACGGGTCAACATCGGAAGAGGAAGAAGAATAAGAAGAATAATAATAATAAGAAGAAGAAGGCGGCGCAGCGGCAAGAACAGAAGAGACCCCGGAAGACCCCCGAAGGCGGATGGAGACCCCCAGACAACGGCGTCAATGACGAAGAAGGTAGCCGGCCTCCTCTGCTTGGTAAAAGAGCTAGGTAAATTAGCGGAGGAGTCCGGCGAGAAGACCCCCAAGACTGAAGAAGACCCCCGGAGCAGTGCAATATAATATTTTTTAAAAATTGTGTGTTTTTTGTCTTTACACTTTACACCTTAGGTGAATGGGTAGGGTACATCATACCCCATACTCATTCACATAGGGTGGGGGGCCAGGATCTGGGGGCCCCTTATTAAAGGGGGCTCCCGGATTCCGACAAGCCCCCGCCCGCAGACCCCGACAACCAACGGCCAGGGTTGTCGGAAGAGGCCCTTGTCCTCATCAACATGGGGACAAGGTGCTTTGGGGTGGGGGGGCCGCATGGCCCCCCTTTCCCCAGGGCACCCCCCATGTGGAGGGCACCCGGCCTGGTATGGCTCAGGTGGGGGGCACTCGCTCGTCCCCACCCCTTTCCTGGCCTGCCGGGCTGCATGCTCGGATAAGGGTCTGAGATGGATTTGGGGGGGACCCCCACGCCGTTTTTCAGCGTGGGGATTCCCATTAAATCCATGCCAGGTGGCGGGGCTAGTGCGGCGGCATTCACTGCCTTCGCTAGTCCCGTCTACCTGCAGTTACGTTCTAAATGAACGGACTGCTCCGTGTGTGGGCAAGTCCGTTCATTTTCAAAAGACCCGCAGACTTTTTCCCGCAGATTGTCCGCCGGAGAAGTCCGGGCGTGTGTGGGCAAGTCACCCCCTCGGAAAGTCCGGCGGTTTGTCCGCTGGACTAGGTCCGGCGAACAAAGTCCGAACGTTTGTACGTGGCATTAGGCAGCCATCTGCAACATGACATTAAAGCCGCAAGCAGTTTTAAATGGCTTCTTTTTTTCCCTTACAAATGTCATTTTGTGCAGGGACAGTTCTAAACACGGGAAACACATGCCACTTCACAGGCATACTTTAGACACCCCCAGGTACCATATTTAAAGGAAAATTTAACATTTTTTTTCACTTTATGCATCATTAAAATGGCTGCTCCTGAAAAAACTTCAGTTTTTAAAACTTCTTTTTGCATTGATACATGTCCCCTGGGGCAGGACCCGGGTCCCAAAACTTGTTTTATGACAATAACATGCATATTGGCTGTTATAATTAGCACTTTAAATTTCGAACATTCACGTCCATTGTAACTAATAGGGTTCTAATGTTCGCGCAAACTTTAGGTCCGTTCGCAGGTTCAGGTGCGAACCGAACCCGGGGGTGTTCGGCTCATCCCTGCTAACAACACTGTTCTGACTCTAAACACAGAGACCTCTCAGCTCCAAATGCCTGAGCCTTTTCAAGTCTACAACACAAGTGCATCTATGCAGCAAAACAGCATCACCTCTTGCTGACAACAAGGTGACTTCCAGTGATAAGTCGCAGCTCAAGCCACAGCCAGCACAAGCCTTATGCCCCATACACACGGTCGGAATTTCCGATGACTGTTTCCGTCGGATCATTTCCATCTGATTTTGTCCGAAGCTGGTGTTGCGTACACACGGTCGGACAATGTTGTCGGAATTTCCGGTGTTCAAGAACGCTGTGACGTAAGCCGTGTCCCACGGGACTAGAAAAGGGAAGTTCAGCACCACGTCCGACACCCTTTGGGCTCCTTCTGCTGATTCTGTGTGTTTATCACGTGTTAGTAGAAGCTTGGGTTACATTCGCGCTTTTCAGACTTCAGACTCAGATCGTTACTGCTCTTCAGTTTGTGCTTGTCGGTGCGTATCTGTTTATCAGTGCGTGTAGTCAGTTCGCATTTGTTGGTCATTGCGGCCTATATCTTGATATCTTCTTGATATAGGACGCTTTGATTTTCACTGCTTATTGTAATGGCCCATCAGAAGTGGTGGGAGTGATGGGGGTGAGTAATCTGCTAAGGGACCTTGTACTTTGGTTTGTAAATAGTTTATTGGGAACATTTTAGTCTGATGTTTCTGTATAATCTGCTTGCAATGTTTCTGTGCAAAATGACAATTTCTTTTTTCTTGTTTGACGCTACAGTTTCCTTCAACGCCACAGGAATGGCAGACTGTGGCCTCCCACTTTGCCAGCCGTTGGGACTTTTCTTAACTGTGGAGGTGCAATTGATGGAAAACACATCCGCATCGTCCCACCCCCCAGCTCGGGGTCGTACTATTATAATTACAAGAGGTTTAATAGTATTGTGATGTTGGCGGTGGTGTCGGTGACATATGAGTTTCTCTATGTGGACGTGGGGAAGAATGGCCGGATGTCAGATGGTGGTGCCATTGCGCACACGGAGTTCAACTGGTGTCTCCAAAGTGGCAGTCTGTGCTTGCCACCTCCAGAGGAGAATGCGGAAAGACTCCCCTTCGTCTTTGTCGTGGATGAAGCGTCTGTGTTGTCAAGCCATCTGATGCGGCCATTCCCGATGAGGACCCTCACCCCAGACCAGAGGGTCTTTAATTACCGGCTGTCCAGAGCCCGCAGAGTGGTGGAGAACGCTTTTGGCATCATGGCCAGCCGCTTCCGCCTCTTTTTGACACCTATCCACATGGCGGAATATAAACGGAACCACATTGTGCTTTCCTGCTGCAAATTTTTGCAATTTTTTTTAAAAAGGCATCCAACAAAATGCCAACCTGACAGCCCTTGAAGCTGCACGTCCTGGCAACACAGGTGAGGCTGCAATGATGGACACAGGTGAGGCTGCACAGGTGAGGCTGCAATGGTGGACACAGGTGAGGCTGCAATGGTGGACACAGGTGAGGCTTCAATGATGGACACAGGTGAGGCTGTAATGATGGACACAGGTGAGGCTGCAATGATGGACACAGGTGTGGCTGCACGGGTGAGGCTGCACTGGTGAGGATTCAATGATGGACACTGGTAAGGCTGCATGATGGACACAGGTGAGGCTGTAATAATGGACACAGGGGAGGCTGCATGGGTGAGGCTGCAATAATGGACACAGGTGAGGCTGCACGGGTGGGGCTGCAATGATGGACAAAGATGAGGCTGAAATGATGGACAAAGATGAGGCTGCAATGATGGACACAGGTGAGGCTGTACTGGTGAATCTGCAATGAAGTGCACAGGTGAGGCTGCACAGGTGAGGCTGCAATGATGTGCACAATTGAGGCTGCAATTATGTGCACAGGTGAGGCTGCAATGATGAACACCGGTGAGGCTGCAATGATGGACACAGGTGAGGCTGCACAGGTGAGACTGCACTGGTGATGCTGCAATGACGGACACGGGTGAGGCTGCATGGGTGAGGCTGCAATGATGGTCAAAGGTGAGGCTGTGTTAGTGGGCACTAGGGATGAGCCGAACACCCCCGTGTTCGGTTCGCACCAGAACCAGCGAACGGATCGAAATTTTGCGTGAACATTCAAACCCTATTAGTTACAATGGATGCGAACGTTCAAAATCTAAAGTGCTAATTATAATGGCCAATATGCATGTTAATGTCATAAAACAGGTTTGGGGACCCGGGTCCTGCCCCAGGGAACATGTATCAATGCAAAAAGAAATTTTAATATCCGTCATTTTTTTTCGGGAGCAGTCATTTTAATGATGCATAAAGTGAAAAAAAAAGTGAAATATTCCTTTAAATATGGTACTTGGGGGGTGTCTAAAGTATGCCTGTGAAGTGGTATGTGTTTCCCGTGTTTAGAACTGTCCCTGCAAAAAATGACATTTGTAAAGGAAAAAAAGAAACCATTTAAAACTGCTTGAGGCTTTAATGTCATGTCTTGTCCTGGCAATATGGATGAAAATCTTTGAGAAAAATGGCATTGCTACCCCATCACCCCCACCCCAGCCCATTACCAGCCCCTTTGGGTCTTGTATGGATATTAAGGGGAAACCCCGCACCCAAATAAAACCCTATACCTACAACCCTATATACTCTGAACAGCAGTATACAGGCGGTGCAAATAAGACAGGGACTGTAGGTTTGTTCTTAAGTTGAATCTGTGTGTAATTTTGAACAGGTAAATTGTGTACCTCCATCCAAAAAAATCAATTTTTAAGCTTTTTGGAGAACATAGGGAAGGGTTATCACCCCTGTAACATTTGTTTTGCTGTCTGTGCACCTGTTCAAAACATTTCACCTCACTTTCCGTCCCAATGATAAATGTTTTTGGAAAAGTGTGGTTTTAATTGAAACAAGGATTGGTGATAAAGCATCAGTAGAGAGGAGATACCTTTTTCCCAAAATAAATCTAACAGGATAGAATTTTCCTTCCTAGGGGTAGATTTCCTCTCACTTCCTGTTTTCTCCTTCCGTTTGCAAGTAGGAGTCGTTTCTAAGTTGGATATTTGAAAGTAGGGGCCTGTCGTATATACTCTGCAGAAATTTGCCCCATTAGATGTTGGTGTTGCCACAACACTGTAAGCCCTTACAGTTACTCTTGGTGGGCACAGGAATGGGCCCTGCTGTGAATTATTAGATCAAGATTTGTAATTGCATGCACCTGTTGAACAGGGGCAGAAAAATTGGGCCTTTGGTGGTGGTGGTGGCGGACGGTGTTGCCACAACACTGTAAGCCCTCACAGTTACTCTTGGTGGGCACAGGAATGGGCCCTGCTGTGAATTATTAGATCAAGATTTGTAATTGCATGCACCTGTTGAACAGGGGCAGAAAAATTGGGCCTTTGGTGGTGGTGGTGGTGGTGGTGGTGGTGGACGGTGTTGTCACAACACTGTAAGCCCTCACAGTTACTCTTGGTGGCCACAGGAATGGGCCCTGCTGTGAATTATTAGATCAAGATTTGTAATTGCATGCACCTGTTGAAAAGGGGCAGAAAAATTGGGCCTGTGGTGGTGGTGGTGGTGGTGGACGGTGTTGCCACAACACTGTAAGCCCTCACAGTTACTCTTGGTGGGCACAGGAATGGGCCCTGCTGTGAATTATTAGATCAAGATTTGTAATTACACGCCCCTGTTAAACTGAAAAATTGGGCCTTAGGCACTGGTGCTGGTGCCACAACACTGCAACCCCTCACAGATACTGTACTTGTAGCACAGCAATCAGACCTGTTGAAAAGCATTGCATTAAAAATTGTAATTACATGCCCCTGTTAAACAGGGGCTGAAAAATTGGGCCTTAGGCACTGGTGCTGGTGCCACAACACTGCAACCCCTCACAGATACTGTACTTGGAGCACAGCAGTCAGACCTGTTGCAAAGCATTGCATAAAAAATTGTAATTACACGCCCCTGTTAAACAGGGGCTGAAAAATTGGGCCTTAGGCACTGGTGCTGGTGCCACAACACTGCAACCCCTCACAGATACTGTACTTGGAGCACAGCAATGAGACCTGTTGCAAAGCATTACATTAAAAATCGTAATTACATGCCCCTGTTAAACAGGGGCTGAAAAATTGGGCCTTAGGGACTGGTGCTGGTGCCACAACACTGCAACCCCTCACAGATACTGTACTCTGAGCACAGCAATCAGACCTGTTGCAAAGCATTGCATAAAAAATTGTAATTACACGCCCCTGTTAAACAGGGGCTGAAAAATTGGGCCTTAGGCACTGGTGCTGGTGCCACAACACTGCAACCCCTCACAGATACTGTACTTGGAGCACAGCAATGAGACCTGTTGCAAAGCATTGCATTAACATTTGAAATTACACCCCCCTGTTAAACAGGGGCTGAAAAAATTGGGCCTTAGCCACTGGTGGTGGCACTCAGAAACAAAAATGTTCTTCCAAGCTATCATCAGGATCATTGAGGAGGAAGAGGATAGTCAGTCAACATAACAGGACAGTCACTCAGCATCAGCATAGGCAGTCTTGAAGGGATATGACATTTCAAAATAAATTATTCTGTTAGATCAGCTTCAGGTGTCTGGTAGCTGGTGGTGATCCAAGACTGATTCATCTTTATGAAGGTCAGTCGATCACCGAGTCGGTGGACAGGCGCACCCTGTGATCGGTGACAAAGCCTCCAGCAGCACTGAATGTGCATTCGGAAAGAACGCTGGATGCAGGACAGGCCAGTAGCTCAATTGCATACTGTGCAAGCTCTGGCCAGTGATCCATCCTCAAGACTAGGGATGAGCCGAACACCCCCGGGTTCGGTTCGCACCAGAACCTTCGAACCGACCGAAAGTTCGCGCGAATTTTCGAACCCTATACGTTATAATGGACGCGAACGTTCGAAATCAAAAGTGCTAATTACAACGGCCAATATGCATGGTAATGTCATAAAACAGGTTTGGGGACCCGGGTCCTGCCCCAGGGACATATATCAATGCAAAAGAACTTTTAAAAACTAACGTTTTTTCGGGAGCAGTCATTTTAATGATGCATAAAGTGAAAAAAAAAAAGTGAAATTTTCCTTTAAATATGGTACCTGGGGGGTGTCTAAAGTATGCCTGTGAAGTGGCATGTGTTTCCCGTGTTTAGAACTGTCCTTGCACAAAATGACATTTTTAAAGGAAAAAAAAGAAGCCATTTAAAACCACTTGCGGCTTTAGGTTTGTTCTTAAGTAGAATCTGAACAGGTACATTATGAAGTGTAGCTCCATCCCAAAAAAATCTATTTTTAAGCTTTTTGGAGAACATAGGGAGGGGTTATCACCCCTGTAACATTTGCTGTCTTTGCACATCTGTTCAGAACATGTCACCTCACTTTCCGTCCCAATGACAAATGTTTTTGGAAAAAGTGGGGTTTTAATTGAAACAAGGATTGGTGATAAAGTATCAGTAGAGAGGAGATACCTTTTTCCCAAATTAAATCTAACAGGATAGAATTTCCCTTCCTAGGGGTAGATTTCCTCTCACTTCCTGTTTTCTCTTTCCATTTGCAAGTAGGAGTCGTTTGTAAGTTGGATGTTTGAAAGTAGGGGCCTGGCGTATATACTCTGCAGAAATTTGCCCTATTAGATGTTGGTGTAGCCACAAGACTGGTGGGCACAGGAATGGGCCCTGCTGTGAGTTAATAGATCAAGATTTGTAATTGCATGCACCTGTTGAACAGGGCAGAAAAATTGGGGTGGTGGTGGTGGTGGACGGTGTTGCCACAAGACTGTAAGCTCTCACAGTTACTCTTGGTGGGCGCAAGAATGGGCCCTGCTGTGAGTTATTAGATCAAGATTTGTAATTGCAAGCACCTGATGAACAGGGCAGAAAAATTGGGCCTTTGGCGGTGGTGGACGGTGTTGCCACAAGACTGTAAGCTCTCACAGTTACTCTTGGTGGGCGCAAGAATGGGCCCTGCTGTGAGTTATTAGATCAAGATTTGTAATTGCAAGCACCTGATGAACAGGGCAGAAAAATTGGGCCTTTGGCGGTGGTGGTGGACGGTGTTGCCACAAGACTGTAAGCTCTCACAGTTACTCTTGGTGGGCGCAGGAATGGGCCCTGCTGTGAACTATTAGATCAAGATTTGTAATTACCCGCCCCTGTTAAACAGGGGCTGAAAAATTGTGCCTTAGGCACTGGTGCTGGTGCCACAACACTGCAACCCCTCACAGATACTGTACTTGGAGCACAGCAGTCACACGTGTTGCAAAGCATTTTTTTAAAAAATTGTAATTACCCGCCCCTGTTAAACAGGGGCTGAAAAATTGTGCCTTAGGCACTGGTGCTGGTGCCACAACACTGCAACCCCTCACAGATACTGTACTTGGAGCACAGCAGTCACACGTGTTGCAAAGCATTTTTTTTTAAAAAATTGTAATTACCCGCCCCTGTTAAACAGGGGCTGAAAAATTGTGCCTTAGGCACTGGTGCTGGTGCCACAACACTGCAACCCCTCACAGATACTGTACTTGGAGCACAGCAGTCACACGTGTTGCAAAGCATTTTTTTAAAAATTGTAATTACCCGCCCCTGTTAAACAGGGGCTGAAAAATTGTGCCTTAGGCACTGGTGCTGGTGCCACAACACTGCAACCCCTCACAGATACTGTACTTGGAGCACAGCAGTCACACGTGTTGCGAAGCATTTTTTTATAAAAATTGTATGTACACGCCCCTGTTAAACAGGGGCTGAAAAATTGTGCCTTAGGCACTGGTGTGGTGGCATGGATCATTGAGGAGGAGGAAGAGGATAGTCAGTGAACATAAGAGGACAGTCACTCAGCATCAGCATAGGCAGTCTTGAAGGGATGTGATATTAAAAATTATTCGGTTATATCCGCCTCAGGTGCCTGGTAGCTGGTGGTGATCCAAGACTGATTCATTTTGATGAAGGTCAGTCGATCAACCGAGGCGGTGGACAGGCGCACCCTATGATCGGTGACAAATCCTCCAGCAGCACTGAATGTGCGTTCGGAAAGAACGCTGGAGGCAGGACAGGCCAGTAGCTCAATTGCATACTGTGCAAGCTCTGGCCAGTGATCCATCCTCAGGACCCAGTAAGCCAGAGGATTTTCGGTGGGAAAGGTGTCCAAGTCTGACCTTGCCCCAAGGTATTCCTGCACCATGTATATCAGACGCTGGCGATGGTTGCTGGAACCGATCATACCTTGGGGCTGCGGACTAAAAAATTGTCTGAACGCATCGGTCAGACGTCCACCTTCCCCACCGCTCCTTCTGCTACTGACCGAAGCCTCAGCAACTCGTCGCCCAGGACCAGGAGTTTGTAGCCTCCCAGTTTCTGGGAACGCGTTGCACAGACCTTTCTGCAAGGCCTCCCTGAGATGTCTCATCCTCTGCTCCCTCTGCGACGGCAAGATAAGGTCCGCAACCTTACCCTTGTACCGCGGATCAAGGAGAGTGGCCAGCCAGTAATGGTCCCTCTCCTTGATCCGAAGAACACGAGGATCCTTCCGCAGGCTTTGCAGGATCAGGGAGGCCATGCAGCGTAGGTTAGCTGAGGCATTCGGTCCGGAGTCTTCTGGGTCACTGAGGATGACATGATCGCCAGCCACCTCCTCCCAGCCACGTACAAGTCCACTGGTTTGTTGGGACTGTACATCATCCCTAAAAGACTGCTGCTGCTGATGCTGAGTGCCAGGCTCCACCTCCATGCTCACACAATCCTCCTCCTCCTCCTCCTCCTCCTCCTCATCCTCTTCCTGTGTGATGGGTGGGACAGAAGGAACACTGTCCGGATAAAGGGGGCCTTGAGAGGCAAGGAAGTCCTCCTCTTCCTGCCTCTGTTCTGCCTCAAGTGCCCTGTCCATTATCCCACGCAGCGTATGCTCCAACAGGTGGACAAGAGGGACAGTGTCACTGATGCATGCACTGTCACTGCTCACCATCCTCGTGGCCTCCTCAAATGGTGAGAGGACAGTGCATGCATCCCTGATCATGCTCCACTGACGTGGGGAAAAAAAACCAAGCTCCCCTGACCCTGTCCTGGTGCCATAGTCGCAAAGGTACTCATTGATGGCCCTCTGCTGCGTGTGCAGTCGCTGCAGCATGGCCAACGTTGAGTTCCACCTGGTGGGCATGTCACATATTAGGCGGTTCTTGGGCAGGTTCAGCTCCTTTTGCAGCTCAGTCAGCCGAGCACTGGCATTATAAGATCGGCGGAAATGCACACAGACTTTCCTGGCCTGCCTCAGGACATCCTGTAAGCCTGGGAACCTGCCCAAGAACCGCTGCACCACCAGGTTGAGGACGTGAGCCATGCAGGGCACATGGGTGAGCTGCCCCTGTCGCAGGGCGGAGAGGAGGTTGGTGCCATTGTCAGAAACGACCATTCCTGGCTTAAGCTGACGTGGCGTCAACCACCTCTCGGCCTGCCCCTGCAGAGCTGCCAGAACCTCTGGCCCAGTGTGGCTCCTGTCCCCCAAACACACCAGCGCAAGCACGGCATGGCATCTTTTTGCCTGCGTACTTGCGTAGCCCCTTGTACGCCTACGGAGCACCGCTGGTTCCAAGGACAGAGCACTGGAGGAAGAAGAAGAGGAGGGGGTGGAGGAGAGAGGTGTGTCACAACCAGTAGCAGTAGTAGCGTTTTTGGAGGCGTGGTGGCGGAACAACCTCCAACACTACTGCACCTTGTCCTGCATCCCTCCCAGCTGCCAATAGAGTGACCCAATGGGCCGTGAAAGAAAGGTACCGTCCCTGTCCATGCCTGCTGGACCATGAGTCAGCGGTAATATGCACCTTACCGCTGACCGCCCTGTCCAGCGAGGCATGGACATTGCCCTCCACATGCCGGTAGAGAGACGGAATCGCCTTCCGTGAGAAAAAGTGGCGTTTGGGAACCTGCCACTGAGGAACCGCACATTGAACAAACTCACGGAAGGGGGCCGAGTCTACCAACTGAAAAGGCAGCAGTTGAAGTGCTAGCAATTTAGCCAGGCTAGCATTCAACCGCTGGGCATGTGGATGGCTGGGAGTGTACTTCTTTCTACGGTCCAGCAGCTGGGGCAGGGAAATTTGCCTGCTGCAATCGGACGTCGGTGTACTGCAAGTACTTGGTTGTGACACACCTAATTCTACACCTTCAGTCCTCTCAGAGCAGCTTTCAGAGAGGACTGAAGGTGTAGTGGGGATGGAGATCCCAGCTGAGGAGGAGCAAGGAGAGGTCCGCTTAGTTCTTTGGTGTGGGTCTTTTATGTGTGCCTGCCAACGAGCTGCATGGCAGGTCGCCATATGTCTGGTCATGCTTGTGGTGCCCAAGCGGCTGATGTTTTGGCCACGCGAGATACGCTTGAGACAAATATTGCAAATAGCAGTGGTGCGATCTGCTGCACTCGTCTCAAAAAAGGCCCACACCAAAGAACTTTTCTGATAACGTGCAGAGGCAGCGCCCTGCACAGGCGGAGCTCTGCGGTGTTGTACAGTTGCTGTGCTGGCCTCTACCTGGCCTCCAGGGGGCATCCTGCCTCGTTGGACATGTGACGCCGCATCCTCCTCCTCCTCGTCCTCCTCCTCATCCTCTCTCCCTTCAGGCACCCACGTGGAGTCAGTGACCTCATCATCCCCTCCCTCTTCACCACTAGAGCAAACCTGGCAGTAAGCTGCAGCTGGTGGAACAGTACTGCCAGATTCCTCAAGCTGGGTATCATCATCCGAGCCTTCGAATCGTTGGGCATCCTCCTGGAGCATGTACCCAACACTGTGCTCAAAGAGTTCGGGGGACTCCTCAGGAGGACATGGTGGGTCTAGGGAAGGGGTGGCTGATGATGCTCTGCCAGTACCCTGAGCCTGGGTGAGAGAGGATGAGGAGGATGAGGAGGGCTTGGTCATCCATTCTACCAAGCCTTCAGCATGATGCGGCTCCACATGTCCAGCTGCCGAAAACAAAGACGCGCGTGTCCCATGGCCACGTGCTGATGACGATGCACGACCACGTCCACGTCCACGGCCACGTCCACTAGAAACAGAGCCTGCCTGCCCTGTGTTCTTGGCTCTGCACGCTCTGCCTCCCCTTGGCGGTCTTCCAGCCATTGTAGTCGGTAGTCCTGTGGGTGCTGCTGAGAAGAATATATAGGAGCTCTGTGTGATGCCACTAACACACTAGAAGTCCTGTGGGTGCTGCTGAAAGAAAATATAGGAGCTCTGTGTGATGCCACTAACACACTAGAAGTCCTATGGGTGCTTCTGCAAAGAAAATAGAGGAGCTCTGTGTGATGCCACTAACACACTAGAAGTCCTGTGGGTGCTTCTGCAAAGAAAATATAGGAGCTCTGTGTGATGCCACTAACACACTAGAAGTCCTATGGGTGCTTCTGCAAAGAAAATAGAGGAGCTCTGTGTGATGCCACTAACACACTAGAAGTCCTGTGGGTGCTGCTGAGAAGAAAATATAGGAGCTCTGTGTGATGCCACTAACACACTAGAAGTCCTATGGGTGCTTCTGCAAAGAAAATAGAGGAGCTCTGTGTGATGCCACTAACACACTAGAAGTCCTGTGGGTGCTGCTGAGAAGAAAATATAGGAGCTCTGTGTGATGCCACTAACACACTAGAAGTCCTATGGGTGCTTCTGCAAAGAAAATAGAGGAGCTCTGTGTGATGCCACTAACACACTAGAAGTCCTGTGGGTGCTTCTGAAAGAAAATATAGGAGCTCTGTGTGATGCCACTAACACACTAGAAGTCCTGTGGGTGCTTCTGCAAAGAAAATAGAGGAGCTCTGTGTGATGCCACTAACACACTAGAAGTCCTGTGGGTGCTGCTGAGAAGAAAATATAGGAGCTCTGTGTGATGCCACTAACACACTAGAAGTCCTATGGGTGCTTCTGCAAAGAAAATAGAGGAGCTCTGTGTGATGCCACTAACACACTAGAAGTCCTGTGGGTGCTTCTGAGAAGAAAATATAGGAGCTCAGTGTGATGCCACTAACACACTAGAAGTCCTATGGGTGCTTCTGCAAAGAAAATATAGGAGCTCTGTGTGATGCCACTAACACACTAGAAGTCCTGTGGGTGCTTCTGCAAAGAAAATATAGGAGCTCTGTGTGATGCCACTAACACACTAGAAGTCCTATAGGTGCTTCTGGGAAGAAAATATAGGGTCTGTGTGATGGGACTAACACACTTCAAGTCCTATAGGTGCTTCTGGGAACAAAATATAGGATCTCTGTGTGATGGGACTAACACACTTCAAGTCCTATGGGTGCTTCTGGGAAGAAAATATAGGATCTCTGTGTGATGGGACTAACACACTTCAAGTCCTATAGGTGCTTCTGGGAACAAAATATAGGATCTCTGTGTGATGGGACTAACACACTTCAAGTCCTATGGGTGCTTCTGGGACGAAAATATAGGTCTGTGTGATGGGACTTCAAGTCCTATAGTGTGTGATGGGACTAACACACTTCAAGTCCTATAGGTGCTTCTGGGATCAAAATATAGGATCTCTGTGTGATGGGACTAACACACTTCAAGTCCTATAGGTGCTTCTGGGAACAAAATATATGATCTCTGTGTGATGGGACTAACACACTTCAAGTCCTATAGGGCTTCTGGGAACAAAATATAGGATCTCGTGTTGATGGGACTAACACACTTCAAGTCCTATAGGTGCTTCTGGGAACAAAATATAGATCTCTGTGTGATGGGACTAACACACTTCAAGTCCTATAGGTGCTTCTGGGAAGAAAATTTAGGTCTGTGTGATGGGACTAACACACTTCAAGTCCTATAGGTGCTTCTGGGAACAAAATATATGTCTGTGTGATGGGACTAACACACTTCAAGTCCTATAGGTGCTTCTGTGGAAGAAAATATAGGTCTCTGTGTGATGGGACTAACACACTTCAAGTCCTAGGTGCTTCTGGGAACAAAATATAGGATCTCTGTGTGATGGGACTAACACACTTCAAGTCCTATAGGTGCTTCTGGGAACAAAATATAGGTCTGTGTGTGATGGGACTAACACACTTCAAGTCCTATAGGTGCTTCTGGGAACAAAATATATGATCTCTGTGTGATGGGACTAACACACTTCAAGTCCTATAGGTGCTTCTGGGAAAAAAATATAGGTCTGTGTGATGGGACTAACACACTTCAAGTCCTATAGGTGCTTCTGGGAACAAAATATATGATCTCTGTGTGATGGGACTAACACACTTCAAGTCCTATAGGTGCTTCTGGGAAGAAAATATATGATCTCTGTGTGATGGGACTAACACACTTCAAGTCCTATAGGTGCTTCTGGGAAGAAAATATATGATCTCTGTGTGATGGGACTAACACACTTCAAGTCCTATAGGTGCTTCTGGGAACAAAATATAGATCTCTGTGTGATGGGACTAACACACTTCAAGTCCTATAGGTGCTTCTGGGAACAAAATATATGTCTGTGTGATGGGACTAACACACTTCATAGTCCTATAGGTGCTTCTGGGAACAAAGTATATGGTCTCTGTGTGATGGGACTAACACACTTCAAGTCCTATAGGTGCTTCTGGGAACAAAATATATGATCTCTGTGTGATGGGACTAACACACTTCAAGTCCTATAGGTGCTTCTGGGAAGAAAATATAGGTCTCTGTGTGATGGGACTAACACACTTCAAGTCCTATAGGTGCTTCTGGGAACAAAATATATGATCTCTGTGTGATGGGACTAACACACTTCAAGTCCTATAGGTGCTTCTGGGAACAAAATATATGATCTCTGTGTGATGGGACTAACACACTTCAAGTCCTATAGGTGCTTCTGGGAAAAAATATAGGTCTGTGTGATGGGACTAACACACTTCAAGTCCTATAGGTGCATCTGTGAACAAAATATAGGATCTCTGTGTGATGGGACTAACACACTTCAAGTACTATAGGTGCTTCTGGGAACAAAAATATGATCTCTGTGTGATGGGACTAACACACTTCAAGTCCTATAGGTGCTTCTGGGAACAAAATATAGGATCTCTGTGTGATGGGACTAACACACTTCAAGTCCTATAGGTGCTTCTGGGAACAAAATATATGATCTCTGTGTGATGGGACTAACACACTTCAAGTCCTATAGGAGCTTCTGGGAACAAAATATAGGATCTCTGTGTGATGGGACTAACACACTTCAAGTCCTATAGGAGCTTCTGGGAAGAAAATATATGTCTGTGTGATGGGACTAACACACTTCAAGTCCTATAGGTGCTTCTGGGAACAAAATATATGATCTCTGTGTGATGGGACTAACACACTTCAAGTCCTATAGGTGCTTCTGGGAAGAAAATATATGATCTCTGTGTGATGGGACTAACACACTTCAAGTCCTATAGGTGCTTCTGGGAACAAAATATATGATCTCTGTGTGATGGGACTAACACACTTCAAGTCCTATAGGTGCTTCTGGGAAGAAAATATATGTCTGTGTGATGGGACTAACACACTTCAAGTCCTATAGGTGCTTCTGGGAACAAAATATATGATCTCTGTGTGATGGGACTAACACACTTCAAGTCCTATAGGTGCTTCTGGGAACAAAATATATGATCTCTGTGTGATGGGACTAACACACTTCAAGTCCTATAGGTGCTTCTGGGAACAAAATATATGATCTCTGTGTGATGGGACTAACACACTTCAAGTCCTATAGGTGCTTCTGGGAACAAAATATATGATCTCTGTGTGATGGGACTAACACACTTCAAGTCCTATAGGTGCTTCTGGGAACAAAATATATGATCTCTGTGTGATGGGACTAACACAGTTCAAGTCCTATGGGTGCTTCTGGGAAGAAAATATATGTCTGTGTGATGGTACTAACACACTTCAAGTCCTATAGGTGCTTCTGGAACAAAATATATGATCTCTGTGTGATGGGACTAACACACTTCAAGTCCTATAGGTGCTTCTGGGAACAAAATATAGGATCTCTGTGTGATGGGACTAACACACTTCAAGTCCTATAGGTGCTTCTGGGAACAAAATATAGGTCTGTGTGATGGGACTAACACACTTCAAGTCCTATAGGTGCTTCTGGGAACAAAATATATGATCTCTGTGTGATGGGACTAACACACTTCAAGTCCTATAGGTGCTTCTGGGAAGAAAATATATGGTCTGTGTGATGGGACTAACACACTTCAAGTCCTATAGGTGCTTCTGGGAACAAAATATATGATCTCTGTGTGATGGGACTAACACACTTCAAGTCCTATAGGTGCTTCTGGGAAGAAAATATAGATCTGTGTGATGGGACTAACACACTTCAAGTCCTATAGGTGCTTTGGGAACAAAATATAGATCTCTGTGTGATGGGACTAACACACTTCAAGTCCTATAGGTGCTTCTGGGAACAAAATATAGATCTGTGTGATGGGACTAACACACTTCAAGTCCTATAGGTGCTTCTGGGAACAAAATATATGATCTCTGTGTGATGGGACTAACACACTTCAAGTCCTATAGGTGCTTCTGGGAACAAAATATATGATCTCTGTGTGATGGGACTAACACACTTCAAGTCCTATAGGTGCTTCTGGGAACAAAATATAGGTCTGTGGGATGGGACTAACACACTTCAAGTCCTATAGGTGCTTCTGGGAACAAAATATAGGATCTCTGTGTGATGGGACTAACACACTTCAAGTCCTATAGGTGCTTCTGGGAACAAAATATATGATCTCTGTGTGATGGGACTAACACACTTCAAGTCCTATAGGTGCTTCTGGGAAGAAAATATATGGTCTGTGTGATGGGACTAACACACTTCAAGTCCTATAGGTGCTTCTGGGAACAAAATATATGATCTCTGTGTGATGGGACTAACACACTTCAAGTCCTATAGGTGCTTCTGGGAAGAAAATATAGGTCTGTGTGATGGGACTAACACACTTCAAGTCCTATAGGTGCTTCTGGGAACAAAATATATGATCTCTGTGTGATGGGACTAACACACTTCAAGTCCTATAGGTGCTTCTGGGAACAAAATATATGATCTCTGTGTGATGGGACTAACACACTTCAAGTCCTATTGGTGCTTCTGGGAACAAAATATAGGTCTGTGTGATGGGACTAACACACTTCAAGTCCTATAGGTGCTTCTGGGAACAAAATATATGATCTCTGTGTGATGGGACTAACACACTTCAAGTCCTATAGGTGCTTCTGGGAACAAAATATATGATCTCTGTGTGATGGGACTAACACACTTCAAGTCCTATAGGTGCTTCTGGGAAGAAAATATAGGTCTGTGTGATGGGACTAACACACTTCAAGTCCTATAGGTGCTTCTGGGAACAAAATATATGATCTCTGTGTGATGGGACTAACACACTTCAAGTCCTATAGGTGCTTCTGGGAACAAAATATATGATCTCTGTGTGATGGGACTAACACACTTCAAGTCCTATAGGTGCTTCTGGGAACAAAATATATGATCTCTGTGTGATGGGACTAACACACTTCAAGTCCTATAGGTGCTTCTGGGAACAAAATATATGATCTCTGTGTGATGGGACTAAACACACTTCAAGTCCTATAGGTGCTTCTGGGAAGAAAATATAGATCTGTGTGATGGGACTAACACACTTCAAGTCCTATAGGTGCTTCTGGGAACAAAATATATGATCTCTGTGTGATTGGACTAACACACTTCAAGTCCTATAGGTGCTTCTGGGAACAAAATATATGATCTCTGTGTGATGGGACTAACACACTTCAAGTCCTATAGGTGCTTCTGGGAAAAAATATATGATCTCTGTGTGATGGGACTAACACACTTCAAGTCCTATGGGTGCTTCTGGGAACAAAATATAGGATCTCTGTGTGATGGGACTAACACACTTCAAGTCCTATAGGTGCTTCTGGGAAGAAAATATATGATCTCTGTGTGATGGGACTAACACACTTCAAGTCCTATAGGTGCTTCTGGGAACAAAATATATGATCTCTGTGTGATGGGACTAACACACTTCAAGTCCTATAGGTGCTTCTGGGAAGAAAATATAGGTCTGTGTGATGGGACTAACACACTTCAAGTCCTATAGGTGCTTCTGGGAACAAAATATATGATCTCTGTGTGATGGGACTAACACACTTCAAGTCCTATAGGTGCTTCTGGGAAGAAAATATAGGATCTCTGTGTGATGGGACTAACACACTTCAAGTCCTATAGGTGCTTCTGGGAACAAAATATATGATCTCTGTGTGATGGGACTAACACACTTCAAGTCCTATAGGTGCTTCTGGGAACAAAATAGATGATCTCTGTGTGATGCCACTAACACACTTCAAGTCCTGTAGGTGCTTCTGGGAACAAAATAGAGGAGCTCTGTGTGATGGGACTAACACACTTCAAGTCCTGTAGGTGCTTCTGGGAACAAAATAGAGGATCTCTGTGTGATGCCACTAACACACTTCAAGTCCTGTAGGTGCTGCTGGGAAGAAAATATAGGATCTCTGTGTGATGCCACTAACACACTTCAAGTCCTATAGGTGCTTCTGGGAAGAAAATATAGGTCTCTGTGTGATGGGACAAACACACATCAAGTCCTGTAGGTGCTGCTGGGAACAAAATATATGAGCTCTGTGTGATGGGACTAACACACTTCAAGTCCTATAGGTGCTTCTGGGAACAAAATAGAGGATCTCTGTGTGATGCCACTAACACACTTCAAGTCCTGTAGGTGCTTCTGGGAAGAAAATAGAGGTCTCTGTGTGATGGGACTAACACACTTCAAGTCCTATAGGTGCTTCTGGGAACAAAATATAGGATCTCTGTGTGATGGGACTAACACACTTCAAGTCCTATAGGTGCTTCTGGGAACAAAATATATGATCTCTGTGTGATGGGACTAACACACTTCAAGTCCTATAGGTGCTTCTGGGAAGAAAATATAGGTCTCTGTGTGATGGGACTAACACACTTCAAGTCCTATAGGTGCTTCTGGGAACAAAATATATGATCTCTGTGTGATGGGACTAACACACTTCAAGTCCTATAGGTGCTTCTGGGATCAAAATATATGATCTCTGTGTGATGGGACTAACACACTTCAAGTCCTATAGGTGCTTCTGGGAACAAAATATATGATCTCTGTGTGATGGGACTAACACACTTCAAGTCCTATAGGTGCTTCTGGGAACAAAATATATGATCTCTGTGTGATGGGACTAACACACTTCAAGTCCTATAGGTGCCTCTGGGAAGAAAATATAGGTCTGTGTGATGGGACTAACACACTTCAAGTCCTATAGGTGCTTCTGGGAACAAAATATATGATCTCTGTGTGATGGGACTAACACACTTCAAGTCCTATAGGTGCTTCTGGGAACAAAATATATGATCTCTGTGTGATGGGACTAACACACTTCAAGTCCTATAGGTGCTTCTGGGAACAAAATATATGTCTGTGTGATGGGACTAACACACTTCAAGTCCTATAGGTGCTTCTGGGAACAAAATATAGGATCTCTGTGTGATGGGACTAACACACTTCAAGTCCTATAGGTGCTTCTGGGAACAAAATATATGATCTCTGTGTGATGGGACTAACACACTTCAAGTCCTATAGGTGCTTCTGGGAACAAAATATATGATCTCTGTGTGATGGGACTAACACACTTCAAGTCCTATAGGTGCCTCTGGGAACAAAATATAGGTCTGTGTGATGGGACTAACACACTTCAAGTCCTATAGGTGCTTCTGGGAACAAAATATATGATCTCTGTGTGATTGGACTAACACACTTCAAGTCCTATAGGTGCTTCTGGGATCAAAATATATGATCTCTGTGTGATGGGACTAACACACTTCAAGTCCTATAGGTGCTTCTGGGATCAAAATATATGATCTCTGTGTGATGGGACTAACACACTTCAAGTCCTATAGGTGCTTCTGGGAACAAAATATATGATCTCTGTGTGATGGGACTAACACACTTCAAGTCCTATAGGTGCCTCTGGGAAGAAAATATAGGTCTGTGTGATGGGACTAACACACTTCAAGTCCTATAGGTGCTTCTGGGAACAAAATATATGATCTCTGTGTGATTGGACTAACACACTTCAAGTCCTATAGGTGCTTCTGGGAACAAAATATATGATCTCTGTGTGATGGGACTAACACACTTCAAGTCCTATAGGTGCCTCTGGGAAGAAAATATAGGTCTGTGTGATGGGACTAACACACTTCAAGTCCTATAGGTGCTTCTGGGAACAAAATATATGATCTCTGTTTGATTGGACTAACACACTTCAAGTCCTATAGGTGCTTCTGGGATCAAAATATATGATCTCTGTGTGATGGGACTAACACACTTCAAGTCCTATAGGTGCTTCTGGGATCAAAATATATGATCTCTGTGTGATGGGACTAACACACTTCAAGTCCTATAGGTGCTTCTGGGAACAAAATATATGATCTCTGTGTGATGGGACTAACACACTTCAAGTCCTATAGGTGCCTCTGGGAAAAAAATATAGGTCTGTGTGATGGGACTAACACACTTCAAGTCCTATAGGTGCTTCTGGGAACAAAATATATGATCTCTGTGTGATTGGACTAACACACTTCAAGTCCTATAGGTGCTTCTGGGATCAAAATATATGATCTCTGTGTGATGGGACTAACACACTTCAAGTCCTATAGGTGCTTCTGGGAACAAAATATATGATCTCTGTGTGATGGGACTAACACACTTCAAGTCCTATAGGTGCCTCTGGGAAGATAATATAGGTCTGTGTGATGGGACTAACACACTTCAAGTCCTATAGGTGCTTCTGGGAACAAAATATATGATCTCTGTGTGATGGGACTACCACACTTCAAGTCCTATAGGTGCTTCTGGGAAGAAAATATATGTCTGTGTGATGGGACTAACACACTTCAAGTCCTATAGGTGCTTCTGGAAAGAAAATATATGATCTCTGTGTGATGGGACTAACACACTTCAAGTCCTATAGGTGCTTCTGGGAACAAAATATATGATCTCTGTGTGATGGGACTAACACACTTCAAGTCCTATAGGTGCCTCTGGGAAAAAAAATATAGGTCTGTGTGATGGGACTAACACACTTCAAGTCCTATAGGTGCTTCTGGGAACAAAATATATGATCTCTGTGTGATTGGACTAACACACTTCAAGTCCTATAGGTGCTTCTGGGATCAAAATATATGATCTCTGTGTGATGGGACTAACACACTTCAAGTCCTATAGGTGCTTCTGGGAACAAAATATATGATCTCTGTGTGATGGGACTAACACACTTCAAGTCCTATAGGTGCCTCTGGGAAGATAATATAGGTCTGTGTGATGGGACTAACACACTTCAAGTCCTATAGGTGCTTCTGGGAACAAAATATATGATCTCTGTGTGATGGGACTACCACACTTCAAGTCCTATAGGTGCTTCTGGGAAGAAAATATATGATCTCTGTGTGATGGGACTAACACACTTCAAGTCCTATAGGTGCTTCTGGAAAGAAAATATATGATCTCTGTGTGATGGGACTAACACACTTCAAGTCCTATAGGTGCTTCTGGGAACAAAATATATGATCTCTGTGTGATGGGACTAACACACTTCAAGTCCTATAGGTGCCTCTGGGAAGATAATATAGGTCTGTGTGATGGGACTAACACACTTCAAGTCCTATAGGTGCTTCTGGGAAGAAAATATATGATCTCTGTGTGATGGGACTAACACACTTCAAGTCCTATAGGTGCTTCTGGGAACAAAATATATGATCTCTGTGTGATGGGACTAACACACTTCAAGTCCTATAGGTGCTTCTGGGAACAAAATATATGATCTCTGTGTGATGGGACTAACACACTTCAAGTCCTATAGGTGCTTCTGGGAACAAAATATATGATCTCTGTGTGATTGGACTAACACACTTCAAGTCCTATAGGTGCTTCTGGGAACAAAATATAGGAGCTCTGCCTGCCTGCCACGAACACACTACAAGTCCTATAGGTGCTTCTGGGAACAAAATATAGGAGCTCTGCCTGCCTGCCAGGAACACACTACAAGTCCTATAGGTGCTTCTGGGAACAAAATATAGGAGCTCTGCCTGCCTGCCACGAACACACTACAAGTCCTATAGGTGCTTCTGGGAACAAAATATAGGAGCTCTGCCTGCCTGCCACGAACTCACTACAAGTCCTATAGGTGCTTCTGGGAACAAAATATAGGAGCTCTGCCTGCCTGCCACGAACACACTACAAGTCCTATAGGTGCTTCTGGGAACAAAATATAGGAGCTCTGCCTGCCTGCCACGAACACACTACAAGTCCTATAGGTGCTTCTGGGAACAAAATATAGGAGCTCTGCCTGCCTGCCACGAACACACTACAAGTCCTATAGGTGCTTCTGGGAACAAAATATAGGAGCTCTGCCTGCCTGCCACGAACACACTACAAGCCCCTCTTTCTAAATCAATCTTTGTAAATCAATCTATCTAACTCAATCTCTCTAAGTAAATCTCTCTAACTAACTAAATCCAGCAGAGTGTCACAGATCTATCCTGCTCTATCTGCGCCGGAACAGCATGTGACCGGCGCAGACGGCGTGGCGGCCTTTTATAGGGGGGGGCGTGTACTAAAGCCCCTGAGCTGTAATTGGCTACAGGCGTCCTGCCTGTAGCCAATTATGGCTCTTCGAGTTTCCGGGGCTGTGATTGGCCAAGCATGCGGGGTCACAGTGCATGCTTGGCCAATCATCAGCCAGCAATGCACTGCACCGGCCGCGCCGGCCGCAATGCATTGCGGGGCCGCTCGCATCACACGAACGTGATGCGAGCGGCCAAAATAGTTCTGGGCTCGCCGAGCGAGCGAACGCCCGGTGCTCGATGCGAACGTGGTTTCGCATCGAGCACCGGGCCCATCCCTACTCAAGACCCAGTAAGCCAGAGGATTTTCGGTGGGAAAGGTGTCCAAGTCTGACCTTGCCCCTAGGTATTCCTACACCATGTATATCAGACGCTGGTGATGGTTGCTGGAACCGATCATAGCTTGGGGCTGCGGACTAAAAAATTGTCTGAACGCATCAGTCAGACGTCCATCTTCCCCACCGCTCCTTCTGCTACTGACCGAAGCCTCAGCAACTCGTCGTCCAGGACCAGGAGTTTGTAACCTCCCAGTCTCTGGGAACGCGTTGCACAGACCTTTCTGTAAGGCCTCCCGGCAAGATAAGGTCTGCAACCTTACCCTTGTACCGTGGATCAAGGAGAGTGGCCAGCCAGTAATGGTCCCTCTCCTTGATCCGAAGAATACGAGGATCCTTCCGCAGGCTTTGCAGGATCAGGGAGGCCATACAACGTAGGTTAGCTGAGGGATTCTGTCCGGAGTCTTCTGGGTCACTGAGGACGACATGATCCGCAGCCACCTCCTCCCAGCCACGTACAAGTCCACTGGTTTCTTGGGACTGTAAATCATCCCTAAAACACTGCTTCTGCTGATGCTGAGTGCCAGGCTCCACCTCCATGCTGACACAATCCTCCTCCTCCTCATCCTCTTCCTGTGTGAAGGGTGGGAGAGAAGGAACACTGTCTGGATAAAGGGGGCCTTGAGAGGCAAGGAAGTCCTCCTCTTCCTGCCTCTGTTCTGCCTCAAGTGCCCTGTCCATTATCCCACGCAGCGTATGCTCCAACAGGTGGACAAGAGGTACAGTGTCACTGATGCATGCACTGTCACTGCTCACCATCCTCGTGGCCTCCTCAAATGGTGACAGGACAGTGCATGCATCCCTGATCATGCTCCACTGGCGTGGGGAAAAAAATCTGAGCTCCCCTGACCCTGTCCTGGTGCCGTAGTCGCACAGGTACTCATTGATGACCCTCTGCTGCGTGTGCAGTCGCTGCAGCATGGCCAAGGTTGAGTTCCACCTGGTGGGCATGTCACATATAAGGCGGTTCTTGGGCAGGTTCAACTCATTTTGCAGCTCAGCCAGCCGAGCACTGGCATTATATGATCGGCGGAAATGCACACAGACTTTCCTGGCCTGCCTCAGGACATCCTGTAAGCCTGGGTACCTGCCCAAGAACTGCTGCACCACCAGGTTAAGGACAAGAGCCATACACATGGGTCAGCTGTCTCTGTCGCAGGGCGGAGAGGAGGTTGGTGCCATTGTCACAAACCACCATTCCTGGCTTAAGCTGGCGTGGTGTCAACCACCTCTCGGCCTGCCCCTGCAGAGCTGACAGAACCTCTGCCCCAGTGTGGCTCCTGTCCCCCAAACACACCAGCGCAAGCACGGCATGGCATCTTTTTACCTGCGTACTTGCGTAGCCCCTTGGACGCCTACGGAGCACCGCTGGTTCCGAGGACAGAGCACTCGAAGAGGCCTTGGAGGAAGAAGAAGAGGAGGGGGTGGAGGAGAGAGCTGTGTCACAACCAGTAGTAGCATTTTGGAGGCGTGGTGGCGGAACAACCTCCAACACTACTGCACCTTGTCCTGCATCCTTCCCAGCTGCCAAAAGAGTGACCCAATGGGCCGTGAGACATAGGTAACGTCCCTGTCCATGCCTTCCCTGTCCAGTGAGGCATGGACATTGCCTTCCACATGCCGGTAGAGAGCCGGAATCGCCTTCCGTGAGAAAAAGTGGCGTTTGGAAACCTGCCACTGAGGAACCGCACATTGAACAAACTCACGGAAGGGGGCCGAGTCTACCAACTGAAAAGGCAGCAGTTGAAGTGCTAGCAATTTAGCCAAGCTAGCATTCAACTGCTGGGCATGTGGATGGCTGGGAGTAAACTTCTTTCGACGGTCCAGCAGCTGGGGCAGGGAAATTTGACTGGTAGAATCGGACGTCGGTGTACTGCTAGCAGAGTGCCCTCAAGTACTTGGCTATGACACACCTATTTCTACACCTTCATTCCTCTCAGTGCAGCTTTCAGAGAGGACTGAAGGTATAGTGGGGTTGGAGATCCCAGCTAATGAGGAGCAAGGAGAGGTCCGCTTTGTTCTTTGGTGTGGGTCTTTAATGTGCGCTTGCCAACGAGCTGCATGGCAGGTCGACGTATGTCTGTTCATGCTTGTGGTGCCCAAGCAGCTGATGTTTTGGCCACGCAAGATACGCTTGAGACATATGTTGCAAATAGCAGTGATGCGATCTGATGCACTCGTCTCAAAAAAGGCCCACACCAAAGAACTTTTGTGATTCAGTTGGTGTGCTTGCCTCAAGCTGGCCCCCGGAGGGCATCCTGCCTCGTTGGAGATGTGCCGCCTCCTCCTCTCTCCGTTCAGGCACCCAGGTGGCATCAGTGACCTCATCATCCCCTCCCTTTTCACCACTGGAGCAAACCTGGCAGTAAGCTGTAGCTGGTGGAACATGACTTCCAGATTGCTGTCCTTGAGCACCCCCTCTCTCTGCGCTCACGCTACTGCCTTCCTCTAGCTGGGTATCATCATCCGAGCCTTCAAAACGCTGGGCATCCACCTGGAGCATGTACCCTACACTGTTCTCAAGCAGTTCGGGGGACTCCTCAGGAGGACATGGTGGGTCTAGGGTAGGGGTGCCTGATGATGACATTGAGTACGCATTGGCAGCTGCTTTGCCAGTACCCTGAGCCTGGGTGAGAGAGGATGAGGAGGATGAGGAGGGCTTGGTCATCCACTCTACCAAGCCTTCGGCATGATGCGGCTCAACATGTCCAGCTGCCGAAAAGGACAAGCGTGTCCCATGGCCACGTGCTGATGACGATGCACCACGTCCACGACCAGCACTGTTGTCTCTTGACACAGAGCCTGCTTGCCCTGTTTTCTTGCCTTGGGACTGTCTGCCTCTCCTTGTCGGTCTTCCAGGCATTGTAGTGGGTAGTGTATATTGTGCTGGAGTCACACAGCACACACACTAACTCCTGCAGATGGCTGTCTTAGATGACAACAGGGCCTTAGGGCAGATAGAGGCTGAGGTGGTTTAGTGTGCTGTGCTATACTGACACAGCACACACACACACGCTAACTCCTGCAGATGGCTGTCTGGCTGCTTTAGATGACAACAGGGCCTTAGGGCAGATACAGGCTGAGCTGGTTTAGTGTGCTGTGCTATACGCACGCAGCACACACACACACACACACACACACACACACACACACACACGCTAACTCCTGCAGATGGCTGTCTGGCTGCCTTAGATGACAACAGGGCCTTAGGACAGATACAGGCTGAGGTGGTTTTGTGTGCTGTGCTATACTCACACAGCACACACACACGCTAACTCCTGCAGATGGTGGTCTGGCTGCCTTAGATGACAACAGGGCAGAAGGGCAGATACAGGCTGAGCTGGTTTAGTGTGCTGTGCTATACTCACACAGCACACACACACACTAACTCCTGCAGATGGCTGTCTGGCTGCCTTAGATGACAACAGGGCCTTAGGGCAGATACAGGCTGAGGTGGTTTATTGTGTGCTGTGCTATACTCACACAGCACGCACACACGCTAACTCCTGCAGATGGCTGTCTGGCTGCCTTAGATGACAACAGGGCCTTAGGGCAGATACAGGCTGAGGTGGTTTTGTGTGCTGTGCTATACTCACACAGCACACACACACGCTAACTACTGCAGATGGCTGACTGGCTGCCTTAGATGACAACAGGACCTTAGGGCAGATACAGGCTGAGGTGGTTTTGTGTGCTGTGCTATACTCACACAGCACACACACACATGCTAACTACTGCAGATGGCTGTCTGGCTGTCTTAGATGACAACAGGGCCTTAGGGCAGATACAGGCTGAGGTGGTTTTGTGTGCTGTGCTATACTCACAAAGCACACACACACGCTAACTACTGCAGATGGCTGTCTGGCTTTTTTAGATGACAACAGGGCCTTTGGGCAGATACAGGCTGAGGTGGTTTTGTGTGCTGTGCTATACTCACACAGCACACACACACGCTAACTACTGCAGATGGCTGTCTGGCTGCCTTAGATGACAACAGGGCCTTAGGGCAGATACAGGCTGAGGTGGTTTTGTGTGCTGTGCTATACTCACACAGCACACACACACACACACACGCTAACTACTGCAGATGACTGTCTGGCTGCCTTAGATGACAACAGGGCAGAAGGGTAAAGGTGGTTTAATGTGATACTGCAGTGCTATACTAACAGCACGCACACACTACACTAATCCCCAGAATCACAGCAGATAATGTCAGACTCAGCACTGCAGAATTAATCACAGCAGATAATGTCAGCAATGCACTGCAGAATGAATCACAGCAGATAATGTCACTGACTAACGCCGGAACACACTACATGTGGCCGCCAGCGCGGCGGCCTTATATAGTGTGGGGCGTATACTAAACCCCCTGAGCTATAATTGGCCACAGGCATCCTGCCTGTGGCCAATTATTGCTCTCCTCGCCGCTGGCTCTATGATTGGCCAAGCAGGCGGGGTCACAGTGCATGCTTGGCCAATCATCAGCCAGCAATGCACTGCGACTGGCGCAGTGCATTGTGGACCGTTCACATCACACGAATTTGATGCGAATGGCCCACATAGTTCTGGGCTCGACGAGCGGTCGAACGCCCAATGTTCGATTCGAACATGGGTTCAAATCGAACATCGGGCCCATCCCTAGTGGGCACTGGTCACGCTGCGTTGATGGGCACGGGTGAGGCTGCATTAATGGGCAAGGGTGATAAAGTTGTTGTTAATATTTATTTGTGTAACTTAGTACTGCAAAAGACAATTAAGTGTAATTTCATGAGAATTTATGAGGGCATGCATTGGGGCGGGATTAGGGGCGGGGCATGGTAGGGGTTTGGTGGGACAACTGGTGGCTAGTAACCCTTAAGGCCTGGCTAGTAGCTCAAGACTTGATATTTTAAGGCCTGCTATAAGAGGTACTCTTGATGAAAGCAGGAATTTGCCTTGCAATGATATGCATCTGTCAAACAGGTGCGGGAAAATTGGTCTTTGGGTGTTGGTGGTGCCTTCACACCATAACTGTCAGAGCTGGGCTCAGCCCTCCCTTCTCAAAGCTCAGGCTGCTCAGCTTGCCAGCACTGATCATTCCTCAGTGACTCACCTGATGATTATATCCTGCTCGTTTACAAGCCCTGCTGGCTATTTTAGCTGCGTGGATTCGATCTCCTATGCCTTCGCCTTGGTCAACATACCTAGAGACTCTCTCCTGTGCCTTTCTGAAGTCCCTTCTGGTTCCTGATCCTGTCTGCTGCTCTGACTACACTGATCTCTGGCTCCACAATTCCCTGACTTGATCTGACTACCCAATTTGGTTACCCAACCCTGGCTTTGTTTTGACTACGTTTACTATTTGTACCATTTTTACCACTATATTAAATGGTGTGATTTTTACTGCATTTTCTGTCTTTGTCCGATTCATGGTTACTGACAGTAAGCGAAGGCCATGAATTCAGAAGATGCAGGCAATCCACTTGCTGGTAATATTTTTTCCAGGTTGGATGAGCAGGATCACGGCATGGATCAGTTACAAACCCTTCTTATTCACACTGCTCCCCTGGACCCTCCCACTGTGGCTGCTCCGGTACAACTTGTGTCGCAGGCCATCCCTGCTGCTGCACGGGTCTCTGTGCAGGCACCCGCCTCAAGTATTACCTTTATAAGATGTATGTCTGGTTCCACTTTGTTTCCCCAGTGATTCGGGGGCAATCCAGTTCAATGCTGAGGGTTTCTCAGCCAGATTGAGATATACTTTGAGATGCTGCCCCAAGCGTTTCCCATGGATAGAAGCAAAGTAGACATTGTAATATCTTTGCTTTCTGAGAGAGCCTGTTGTCCTGAGTTGTGAATGGAAAAAATTATGGCGCTAAACTCAAAAAACAATCAAAAACATAAATAGAGCAGCTGCGCTAGAATGTGACAAAATTCAATATACAGTGTGGAGGAAAGTGCAGCGCTAAAATATGTGAATCGTAGTGATACCTGTGACAGACCTAGCCGGGACACAGGCTTTTTGAGAGGACTACATGCGAGCCTCTTGCCAACTGATTACGGCCCCCCCCCCAAGACACACTCTCTGTATATGAATTTGGCATTAGCAATAGACTGAATGGGACACAAGCTGTCAGATGCCAATGCCATGAACTCAAGCCACCTGTCTGTTGTGTAGATGAGGCTGGTCTGGCTTGTAAGGTGTATTCCACACAATGTTGTTGTGCTAATTAGCCCTGTGTTAATGTTTATGTTAATGTCTGCTGAATAGTCATTCCAATTAACTAGGAGCCCTAAAGTCTGACCCTGAAAGGACTGTGTCTGAGGAGGAATACCTGGAGCTCAGGCAGCAGATTCGGGTGGAGCTGTGGATTGGAGCCCTCCAGCTCGCTGGTATAAAACAGGGCAAGTTCTTTCCAACCCAAGAGCAACGGGCCAGTGACCAACGGGCATTGCGGATGACATTCCTGGGAGAGAAGCCCCAGGAGCAATGGGTGACTGAGTTGGAAAGGCTGGTCCAGCAGGAGATAGAGCTGGACAATCGTTATCGGGCTCTGCAATGGCACGCAGAGCAGGGATATTTAGGGGAGACAACAGAATGCTCTCCGGAGGGATATGACTTTGGAGGCCCTGGATTGCTGTGGGAGAGCCTTACAGATCGTTTTGTGTTTAGCGATGAAGGGGAACCTACCCTTGAGGACCTGCAAGAATATAGAGAGGCTATGCTCGGTCTTGCAGGTGTCCCAGAGCTTAAACCTGATCTGGACCATTTGTTAAGGAAGGAACAGCATCTGGAAAGGGGATACAGGAAACTGCTAGAACACGTTCAGCAGCATGCCAGAGAATTGGCAGTGGAAACTCCGGAGATTGTCGTCCCCAAAGCGGAAGTGCTGACAATTGGGCAGAACTCTGCTAACTTCTGCCCAGCACCAACAGTGGCTTCGCCCTTCTTGAGAGAAGAGGTAGTCGGCCTTTCTCCCACAACACTGACAGGGACATGTGATTTTCTGCCAGCAGCACCTATGGAGTTACAACAAACTTCCCCAGCTGAAGATCTGGTAACTGAAAAGAGGGTCCAAGACCTGTGGCAGTTCTGGAGGCCCAGGGTGAGGAGGTGGTGGTCACTCCCGAGCAGCAGATAAGGACCCAAGGGGAGAATGCAATCTGCAGTTCACAACTGCAGCTTGATCTGGTGTCAGTGGATGGGCCTGTGGTCTCCACTAACAGAAAACCAGCAGAAGTGCTGGCAACCGGGCAGAGTGCTACCAACCCCTGCTCAGCACCGGTAACAGCTGCGGTGTTTCAGGGAGCTGGGGCAGTCGGCCTCTCTCCCCAACAGTTAGCTGAAGCAGATGATGTAGGGAAGCTCCTAAGCCCAGCTGAATTGCTGGCAACGGAACAGAGCGCTGCTGGCCTCTGCCCTCAACTGACACAGGACAGATTTCCTGTAAAGGTGGATGGGAATTCAGTCTCCACTTGTATAACCCAGGGATGCTGGGCGGTCGGACCATATGCCCAACAGCATGACAGACTGAGCCCAGTCACCCTGTCTTCTCTCCAGCGGCTGAAAAGACTCCAGGGAGAAGGGTCAGTCCAGGCCTCTTCCCAGCGGCAGATATGTTCTTTGAGAGAGGCAGAGGTTGGCTGGGTGAGTGCTCTGTTTGAAACAATTTGTTTGGGGTACTGTGTGGGTACAGGCATTAGAGGACTGGAACTATGGACTAACTTCGGAGTTAACCCGTCTGGGGTCTCCTCCTGTGTTAGTCTCCTACCGAAAGGGGAGAAATGTGACAGACCTAGCCGGGACACAGGCTTTTTGAGAGGACTACATGCGAGCCTCTTGCCAACTGATTACGGGCCCCCCCCAAGACACACTCTCTGTATATGCATTTGGCATTAGCAATAGACTGAATGGGACACAAGCTGTCAGATGCTAATGTCATGAACTCAAGCCACCTGTCTGTTGTGTAGATGAGGCTGGTCTGGCTTGTAAGGTGTATTCCACACAATGTTGTTGTGCTAATTAGCCCTGTGTTAATGTTTATGTTAATGTCTGCTGAATAGTCATTCCAATTAACTAGGAGCCTTAAGGTCTGACCCTGAAAAGTCTTTTCAGCCAGTCAACTAGTCTGGGCAATGATTAAGATAATTAGCTCATGCTAATTAGGTTAGCTTTTAGTCATCTGGCTATATATATATGTGTGTGAAATGTCAAATAAAGCATTCCTGATGTACCTCAAGAAATAGTGCTGTCTAATTCTTGGGGGTTCCTATAACCAGATCCATTGGACTCATGTTCCAGGACTTAGGAAGCATTTACGGCGGACACCTTGAGTACAGGATCCGTCACAATACCCATTAAACCAAACACATTCAAAATAAGAAGAACAATACTATGTACTCCTTAAAATATTGAAAAACACAAATATGATATGTGTAAAAATAAGAATAAACAAAATGTCCCAAAGTGATAAAATGAAGATGGCGTCAAGCCAGGATGATCTTAGACTGAATCCTCTGGTACACACATTTGGATGGAAATAGATCTTAGTCTGAACACATGAGGAGAGTAGTGTTGGCTCACTGTCTGTCGCCTACATTTGCTCATTGACCTTGGAGAATCCACAGTGCTCCCTGCTTGTCCACGTATCTCTACCTCAGCTCTCATGCCAGACCTTTCTAACAGCTCCGATCCTCTGTTCACATCTATACAGTTGACGAGAGCTTTCGCTGTACCATTAGTGGGGGTCCACTACCGGCTCTTTTCACTCCATCCGTCGAGTGGCTATCAGGAAGTTCCCGTCCCATCAATGTTTGTCCAGGCTTTATTCAAGTCATCTACACTCTGACCATCTACATCGGCTTTGTGAGGTTGTGAGTCGTTCCACAGAGTTCATCTGCCTACCCTGGGACGTCGAGTCTGCTGGCCGTTTGGAGCTTCTCTATGCCTGTTTGACTCCCTGTTGCTGACAGGGAGTCCACCAGTTCCGGTAAGCGCACATCCATTTTCATCTGTCCTTAAATGTGTGTACCAGAGGATTCAGTCTAAGATCATCCTGGCTTGACGCCATCTTCATTTTATCACTTTGGGACATTTTGTTTATTCTTATTTTTACACATATCATATTTGTGTTTTTCAATATTTTAAGGAGTACATAGTATTGTTCTTCTTATTTTGAATTTGTTTGGTTTAATGGGTGTCACTACCGTTCACATATTTTAGCGCTGCACTTTCCTCCACACTGTTGTCCTGAGTTACCCAGAGTTTGTGGCTTCCTTTAAAAGGGTATTTGAGATTCCCGCATGCTCCACTTCTGCTGCCATGAGCCTTTATGTCCATCAAACAGAGTACGAGAACTGTTGCTGATTACGCCATTGAATTCTGTACTCTGGCAGCAGAGGTTGCTTGGAAGAATGAGGCCCTCGTGGCTGCTTTTTCTCAGGGTCTCTCGAATAACATCAAAGATGAAATAGCAACCCAAGACATACCCACTGAGCTGGAGAAGTTAATCATGTTTGCCATTAGGGATGAGCTTCCAGTTCGAGTCAAACTCATGTTCGACTCGAACATTGACTGTTCGCCTGTTCAGCGAACAGCGAACAATTTGGGGTGTTCGCGGCAAATTCGGAAAGCCGCGTGCTAATTTTAAAATCCTATATGCAAGTTATTGTCATAAAAAAGTGTTTGGGGACCTGGGTCCTGCCCTAGGGGACATGTGTCTGACAGATCTTTTATAATGGAGGGGGATTCCACCTGGTGACCCCGCCCCCCTCTGACGCACGGGGACGTCATAGGGAACTTCCCTATGGCTTTCCCCATGATGTAAGAGGGGGGCGAGGGAACGGCCCCCGCCCCCCTCTGACGTCATGGGGAAAGCCATAGGGAAGTCCCCATGACGTCCCCGTGCGTCAGATGGGGGGGGGTCACCAGGTGGCCCCACCCTCCATTATAAAAGAGCTGTCAGACGCAGCGAAGCCTCACATCGCCAGAGCCTCCTATTGCGCGGAGCCGCCCAAGAAGAGACCGACGCCGTGGAAGAAGATGCCGGAGCGAAGCCTCACACAGCAGGAGCCTCCCATTGCGTGGAGCGGCCCAAGAAGAGACGCCGTGGATAAAGATTCCGGATGAGAAGACCAAAGCAAGAAGAAGCAGATCAGAGGAAGGAGAAGAAGATGAAGAAAACGAAGGATGAAGAAAGGAAGACCAGAAGAAAGAAGATGAAAGAAGATTTGTATTTTTCAAAATGTTTTTATTGGGTAAAAGAAAATATAAAGACATATTTACAGATTATTATCAGTCATTTTTATAGTAATTGCACGAGATCAAAACAGTCGAAAATTTGAACGTAGCATACATGTCAGTAAGACAGAACAGTTGAAGAACGACATTAAGGTATTTAATAAAGGCAAAACAAAAACAACTAACATTGTGGGGTTGCAGAGCAGTCTCTTAGCACATGAAATCTTTACCTAAAGAGATTTGTGAAGCAATGAAGACTGAATCTGGTCAAAGTATACAGTTTACCGGCAAATATATATAGAAAACTGGATATATCGGAATGCTAACCCCTGATAACATGCAAATAGGAAAAAAAGGGGGGGGTGGGGTGTGCAACCAGGGAGGCACAAGGGGGGGGGAGAAGACTTGTGGGCTTCGGAAGATGCATCGTCCTATGGGGGCTCCAAAAGTGTCCACCAAGTTTAGTGAAAGAGATGACCTCGAGGAACGTCATTGTGGATTATGAATCCTCAGGGATTTGCTCATTATATGAGAAGGAAAGCATTTGGAGATCCAGTTGGTCATCTGGGGAGAGAGCTGATGAGATGAACAATTGCCATTTATTGAGAAAACGAGATCTGGATTTAGGGTCTTTGAAGTCCGTGAGGAGACGTTCTCTGTAAAGAAGACTAAGACAGTCCATTTTGAGTTGGGTAATGGGCGGACCTTGAGGTGAAATCCAATGTCTGAGAATGAGTTTCCTTGCGATGAGTAGACATAGCAGGATCCAATCATTTGAGGGAGAGTGGGGGGATACCCCATGTGGGGATGTGGCTTTAGATGAGGAGGATGACCACGGTAGCAGAAGGGAGTCCCAATATCCAAAAATTGAGAAGAGGGTCTTTGGGGATTGACATAAGCATTACTTTGAATATGAAAAGAATAATTTGATCCCAAAAAGAGGAGATGTGGGAGCGTCCTGCTGCGTCTTTGGTCCTCAAAGACGATGAGAAAGTGAAGGTTTGGTGTCATAAACCGGATGTGACCAGAACTGTGTGACTGCAACAGAATAAACCAACCAAGTAGATGAAAAATAAGTGATTTTTTTTAAGATAAATGCATATAATGTGAACACACCACCAATAACAAACAGAGTGAGAAAACCGAATAACAGTGACACAAACCAACCAGTATATCTAACAAAGGGGATACCAGAATCGTAGTCAAGCCAGGCCAGGGTCATCAACGGGAGGTCAGCAGATGTGGGGGAAAAAGGAGAGAAGGATCAGGTGCAGGACAAGGTTCCAGGGATGCAGGGACAGGGAGGATCAGGTATAACAGGTTTCCGGGATCAAGGTTCAGGCTAAAACGGGTAACAGGATGACACCTGAATGCAGGAGGTTCTGTCTGCCCCACACAGCCAGGATCCATCCGCTGGTGGATGCCAGTACTGCAGCCCAACGATGACATAGCAGCAGGGAAAAGCTCTCCTGACAGTTCCAAACTGCCAGGAGACACCTGCTGGTGGACCGCAGTACTGCACGCCAAAAGACAGATATTACCAGCGGATGGAGCATTTCCTGACATTTGGTAGCTGAGCATAGGGGGCATGTGACTCCCTCCGTCTTGGATTTGGGAGAGAGGAAAGGAATATAAGCTCGGTGAGTAATTTTTAGCTGAGTTTCCCTCCATGTTTCATTAGGAGTTAAGCCCCATACACACGGTCGGATTATCGCATGGATTCTGTCCGATCGGACAATGTTGTTGAAAAATCCGACCGTGTGTATGCACCATCGGACAGTGTACGTCGGATTGTCCGACGGACAAAGTCCTATCTCCTGCTGGATAGATTTTTTGACAACACGGTCCGATCACACCAAATCCGATCGTGTGTAGCGTTGTCCGACGGACAAAGTGCTACTCATGCTCAGAAGCAATTCTGTGACGGAAGCGCTCGGTCAGGTAAAACTACCTTTCCTAATCGACACAGCACATTCGTCACGCTGCAATGTTAAAATGTCTTTAATGCAGCGCATTCTCTTTTTCTTTACAATGCAAGAAGAATGACATGTTTTAGCTGCTCCTATTCACCCTCATTTCTCACAAACTTAGTTCTTTATTACTTTTCACGATTTATACACTACATGTTTATTTGTACTCAGATCGTAAAAGAATCTTTGTTATATTTTTAGGATGTTTTTTTGTTTTTTTTTGGGAATACATATTTGAAGGATTTCTTTTTTTTTTTTTGGAGGGGGGTTGTGTCTCAACTTAGCAAAACCACATTATTAACATTAGTATTTGTTGCTTAAATTTACTAGGAGTTTGTTGGTTGTTGGTGCCCCTTGTTAATTATACTTTATGATTTGTGAAATGTACCTGCCTACTCAAAGAAAAACTGTCATTGTAGAAAAGTAAAACACAATAGGCAATGATTATTTCAAATCAAAAAATCCTTTATTTAGGTCTCAGCAACAAACCAAAGAGGAACGCAGCCATGGTGAAACTTGGGGAATTTGCAAAGCCTTGGCCCCCCACGGCAACCATCATTTTTCAAGCTTAGAAAATTGGGGGCCTGAGGAGTACCTATCTAAATAATAAGGGAGTGCAATCTGGTCCTGAAGTCCAAAACATCCGGAACTGCAGCAGATGCCATCTAGGTCCCCAGGCTCTGGTACTACGAGAGGCTCCATCTTCTCTCAGACCAGACTGAATCCAGGTCGTCACTCTCTTGTCTTCCTTGTACTCTTCCTTCCACGATGTGGCTGTGGTGCTGGTGGGGTGGCAGAAGGAGGAGGAGGAGGAGGCGGAGCAAGGTGACTTTCGCAAACATGTGTGAGGGGAGTCATCTCCCCAGCCATCCCCTCATTTAGGATTTTGAGGATGACATCCTCACACATGCTGCGTTGCCCCGCCTCCATACCCATCATTTTATTGGCAACCAAGGAGGCAAAGGCCTCCTCGTAGGTGGGTGTGGCATATAGGGAGGCTGAAGCATCTCGGATCAGCTGGAGCGCTGACTCTCCCACCTCCCCCATCCTTTTCGCCCTTCTGTAGGGAAGGCGGAGGGGAGAGACTTGGGAGACAGTCAGGCTCCTACGCCTACCCCCCTGTTGGCTGCCACTACCCACCTCTTGGCTGCCACTAACCCCTTCCTCCTCCTGACTGCCACATTCCACAGCCACCTCCTGGCTGAGGTCTTCCTGTGTATGAAAAACGGACATAGTTTCAGTTATTTGTTCATAAAACACACACAATTCTCATCTAGTGACTGTTGCAAAATGGTTACAAATAGAAAACCATACAATTCTCAGCCCAGCAGTTTAGATTCTTCACAAAAATGTCTCCAACACTACTGTCAGTTGATATGTCAATCACGTTAGGAACTAAGCAATTGGGGATCCTGAATTAACTGAACATCATTCATTATTCCCAAAAATGGTAACAAAACTACTATACCTGGCTCAAGCTGGGCTCCTGCACATCTTCCATACTGGAAGGCCCAGGTTGGTCCTCGGAAGCCTCATCAGGGGTGGCGTACGCGGAAGGACGCGTGCAAGGAAGAGTCGAGAGTGACTTCCTGACATTAGCCTGGTCTTTGAGAAAGTGGAGACTCTCATAGTACCAGAGCGTGGGGGCATAGACCTGATCTGCTCCAGCTCCAGATGCTTGGGACTTCCGGACCTTATTGCGCTCCCGGAAATAGGTAGTCCTCAGGTTAGCAATTTTTACTCTTAACTTAGGAACAGTTGCCGTGGGGAACGTTGGCTTTACAAATGCCAAAAGTTTCTGCATGGCTGCGTACCTCTTTGGTCTGTTGCTATAGTGGCGGTGTTTTGCCTGCCATAATAGGGGCATTTCCCTGTATTTATCAATGAAGAGGGGGAGAAAACTCACATCGTTGAAGCCCTCCATAATCTCTGCAAGACACAACACCACACAAAACACTATAAATAATGTCAGTCCAAAGTCTCCTAATCTTCTCCATAAAGAAGCCTCAAGGTCTAATCAGTCTAGGCTAGTTATGTATCAACGTCAAATAGTACCTTCGTTATAGCGATCGTCTTGTGCGTGAGCTTTCTCTCCCCTCGTCTCCCAGATCGTGGCTACGACACAGGCGTGTGACGTTTTATATACAGTGCGCATGCGTCAAACTCCGCCCGCTCCTGAGATCTTTCTTGTCTATTCCCACCCCTTCACTTTACGGCGCAGTGGGGAGAGCACATGGCGGGGACACAGCAGATGCGCCCCAAATATCCCACCAACGAGGAGGAGGACGAGGAAAGTCCGGAGGCAGAAACGTCCCGATCCCGGAGCCTGAAATTCAAGGCCTCCAATATGTAATTTGGAGAAATGTTGGAGATGGTGGACATATTGAAGAGGAGCGACTATGATGGGAAGTATGGGCCTTACCTCAACCCCAATGTCCGCAAGGCCAAGATCATGTCTAAAGTTGTGAGGAGGCTGTACAATCATTTTGGGGTACAACGATCCAAGGAGCAACTGAGGAAACGCTGGTCAGACCTGAAACTGAGGGAGGCCGATCAGTACAGAAAGATCAAGCGAGTTCTTCAAAAAAGTAAGTAGTTGGGTTTTGTGTTTGATTTCTTGCTTGCATACTGCTCCATGTGTTTGGATTTTTACAAAGTTGTACATTAGAAAATGGCCACTTTCAGGTTCGTCTGTGCATTCGATCGTACTCAACCTCGATCGGTCGGCCACTTATAATACGATGTTTGTTGTTTTTTGGGGGAAAGGAAGTTTGTTCTCTCTAGAAATGTCATCAAGACTGTTCAGCCAATTTAGTCAATGTAAAGGAGACGTCACCCAGTAGCTGTTTACCCATCTGGACTCTAGAGCACTAGTGCTGGGACACCCAAACCCCCTTTTAATTAGGCTTTTCCACACATGTGCTCCAGTGGATACTAGAGGGGGGTCTCCATCACCCAAACGTCGACCAAAAAGATATAAGTTTAGGACCTTTACAAAGTGACTACATTCATGTTGGTGTCATTTGTAACTGGACACCCAAAAATATTGTCCCTCACTTTTAAGCAATGTTTGTCATTTCCTATTTCTGCCCTCAATAGATTGTGTTGCTAAATCTTCCTTTTGTACATTCTCATAGGGGAACGAAAACTTGGGACGTCTGAGGAAACCCCAAAACCAACACCTCCCAAAAAAGGGGAAAGAGCAGAAGCAGAGGAGGAGGAGGAGGAGGAGGAAGGAGAGATCATAGAAATTGGCGAACTTGTCACCACAACAGGTGAGTGTGGGAGAACACAGCTACTGTTAAGCTAATCAATGTATGGCTGCCTCATTTCCAAGACCCTTTTTTTTTTGTTTTTGGTTTTTAGGTGACGTGGATGTTGTTGAAGAAAAATCGCACTTTACCACAGAGAGTGCCCACGTACTCATCGGGGAGATAATGGTCTGCAATAGAGATCTAGATTACATAAAGCAAAACATCAATGATGTTCAACAAAAATTGAAGAACATCATTGATGTTTTAGGAAAAATCTGAAAACGCACCAAGTAATTAACACACATTTGTGGCTGCTTCTGAACACATTTGCAAGTTAAGAACTGTGTGAAATTTGGAACATGCACACATTGTGTCCACATGTGCTAGCTCCCATCATGGTGCATGAATGAGAACGTTTTTTTGGGGGTGCAACCACTTTCCGAACTACTAAAGTGGTTGTGGTGAAGGGGTTGCACCCCCAAAAAACGTCCATTCATCCCCATGATGGAAAATGTCACTTTTGAAGATTCCAGGCATGTGTTTTAACATATAATGACCATTTTCACACCCAAATTGTGTGCATGTTCTAAATTTCCACTTTCCAGGGGTGACCCCCCCATGTGATGAAGGCAAGATCAAACACACTTTGAACATATAGTCATGTCTGATCTTGTCTTCACTTTAGAAAGTTGAACTTTCCTAGTTCCTAGGTTCTGTTTTGCTCCATGCCTGGTTTTACAAAATGCGGAATGTTTGTAAACAATGTTGTAAATAACCAAGATGTTGTCAGTTTGGGCAAGAAGTTTGTAAACGCACTTGCTTAAGTGACTAGGCCATAGGTGTCTATTGGGGCAGAAGAGCATGCTGGGGAGGTGAGTGAAGGGAAAAATGCATGAAGGAGAAAAGGGGCACAGCATATTAGAGCATATTGCAATCATGGTAATTAGGGAAGGAGGTCAAAAATACAAGACATTAGCAAACAGAGCATACATAGAAGGGAATAGTAAAGGAGAAATGTTACCTTAATATAGTCCTCCTGCAGGACCTCGATGATGGCAGAACAGGTCTCTGGAATAATGATTCCCAGGGCCTGGGGAGAGATACCTGAAGAGAACTTCAAATCCTGAAGACTTCTCCCTGTCGCCAAGTACCTCAACGTGGCAACAAGCCTCTGCTCCGTAGTAATGGCTTGTCTCATGCAGGTATCCTGCCGGCTGATAAAGGGGGTCAGCAAAGCCAAAAGACGGTGAAAATTGGGGTCCGTCATCCGGAGAAAGTTCCTGAAATCATCAGGATTATTCTCCCGGATCTCACGAAGCAAAGGCATGTGCGAGAATTGGTCACGCTGAAGCAACCAATTCTTGGTCCACATCCTCCTCGTCACTCTGTTCATGGACGGGTCTTGGGTCAAAGCTAAAAGCCCGACACCAATTCCGCGTACAGCATGAACTCGGCGACAAGTACGCACGGGAAACATCGCTCACAAGGTCACAAAAGGTCGGCTGGTCAGAACGGACAAACAGAAAGCACCGATAAACAGCAAGGCCTGAAAGAATGAAATGAATACCAGAAACGAGCAGACAATAAGCAGTGAAAATCAAAGCGTCCTATATCAAGATATAGGCCGCAATGACCAACAAATGCGAACTGACTACACGCACTAATAAACAGATACGCACGACAAGCACAAACTGAAGAGCAGTAACGATCTGAGTCAGAAAACTGAGAAGCGCGAATCTTAAGTCACCAAACTTCGACTAACTCGCGATAAACACGGGATCAGCAGAAGGAGCCCAACGGGTGCCTGACGTGGTGCTGAACTTCTTTTTTCTAGTCTCGTGGAAGACGACTTACGTCACGACGTTCTTGCAGACCGGATATTCCGACAACGTTGTCCGACCGTGTGTACGCAACAACAACATCGGACAAAGTACGACGGACAGGATCCGACCGACCTGGTCGGCGGATAATCCGCGCGTGTGTATGGGGCTTTAGACGTATGACTCTCTGAAGGCCAGACAGAATATTTTCGGTAATGTTAGGATCAGGGAAATCTTTGCCCCAGTTGGCGATAGAAGATGATGTAGGAGGTGGGGAGGAGTCATGTAGTAGGGGTTTGTAGATGTCTGAGATAGTGAAGGACTGATGATAACTGCCCTAGGTGCCAAAAAACTGGAGATCTTATCCACATGCTGTGGAAGTGTCCCAAACTGGTTCGTTATTGGGAGGGAGTGACCAATGTCATAAGTAGGACATTTGGAATTAAACTTGAGTTGGAGGCCAAAGGGTGTATATTGGGATACAGAGAAGAAAGGGAAGAGAGTAAAAGTAAATCTATAGCGATTACGAGATGCTTGTTCCAGGCCAGAAAATTGATTGCAAGTAAATGGCAAGCAAAGGAAGCACCTACGGTGGATAATTGGGTTGGGATAATGAATGAAAACCTGTGTAGAGAAAAGGCGGTATACATAAAGAGAGGGAATGCCAAGGAATTTAACAAAATGTGGAGCCCGTGGATGACCAAATTGAACTCATTGGGGGCAGAGGATTGAGCAGAGGAAAGGGAATAGCGGAAGGCCCTATATAAAGAAGAGGGTATACATATATGAGATTGTCTATACAAAAGGGAGGGGTTGAGATAACAGTAAACTAAGATACTATGATTAAGGAGAATGCTCAACCCTCTCGAAGGGCAAATGGATATCCAGGTATTACTGTATGCCATTGATAAAGGTAGAGGAAAAGGGTAGTGATTGTATAAAGCTAAAGTTTGTCACGTATTGAAGTATGTATCTCAAACTGTTTATGTTTTTGTATGTGGAAAATTTAATAAAGAATAAATAAAAAAAAAAAAGAGATAGTGAAATGACCATTGTGTAACAAACGATCCAAGAAGCTTGGTTGAAATCGCAGGGATGGCGCGCAACACAGCTGAGACATTTTTTAAATACACTAAAGCCACTAGGTGGCTACGATTGCGCGCTAACAACATTTGAGAGGTATTGTAGTGAAAGGGGGGCATTGCATCATACCTTGTCTAGGACGTATGTGCTATTAGTGACACCACCGGAAGATTTCAGATTGCCCTTCTTCAGGGAGTGGGAAAGAGACTTAGACCAAACATTCTCGGAGGAGCAATGTAATAAAATAATAGGCAATGTATTTGAATCTTCAACCTGTATAAGAACACAGGAGACCAACTTTAAGATTTTGTCGCGATGGTATCGTACCCCAGTATTACTGCACAGATGCTACCCGGAGATATCAGACAGGTGTTGGCGTTGCGGAGAAGAAAAGGGGACGTTAGTACATATTTTTTGGGCTTGTACTAGAATAAGGGATTTCTGGAAAGAAGTCTGGAGAATCTCTCAAAAATTTTGTGAACAAGAATTACCAGAAGACCCATCCCTTTTTCTACTACAAGATACGAGAAGCTCTATTAAAATATATAAGAAAACTGTTTTATGCCACCTTCTGAATGCAGCTAAATCTTGCATCCCACTTATGTGGAAGCAGACGCGACCACCATCAGTGGGAATATGGCTTAAAAAGGTAGAGCAGTTAAACTATATGGAGGACCTGGTATGGTCATCCCGACAGAAAAGATGGAGATACCTGGAAACATGGTCCGCATGGAATCTTTATATTAACTCAGAGGAGGGGAGAAAGCTTATAGATGTAAACCTGGACAACTGAAAATAGAGAGGAAAGTGGAGGGTACCTATGGGAGAGAGGCGGAGGGAGAGGGACGGGGGGGAGATGGAGGGGTGGGGAGGGAGAGAGGTAAACCCTCTCTAGATCCCCCCCCCTCTTTATTCACCCCCCCCCTTTTTTCTTTTCTCTGTTTGAATTTATTTTTATAATTTTTATTTTTTTTTTGTATTATTGATTATGTTATTTTCTTTTCTGTGGGGAATAAAATATAGAAGTAAGAGAAGGTCTTACACTCTATGAACATATAAAAGGGAAATCTTAGGGTAGAGCCTGAGAGAAAGGCGACCCCTGGGTAAAGGCAGTGGATTTTTCACTTTACTTTTATTTGAATTCCTTGAGAAATTAGAAAGTGACAGTAGAGTCGATAATTGCCACCGTGTGATGTAATATGTTCCCTTGTTTTTCTGTATAGATGTAGATAATATGTGACGATGGTAGAGTGTATTCCTTGCTTCTTCTAAAGATAAATAAAGATTTAAAATTTGAGAAAAAAAAAAAGAAATCGCAGGGATGTTTTATAGCAGGTGCTGGAGAGAAAGCTGACACATTAATTGTGATAGAACTTGTGGGACGGAGGTAAGGAGAACTGTGTAGACACTGATGAAAAAGAAAAGGGTTTTCCCGTTGTGAGGTCGCATAAGGCTTAAAAGTTCGATAGGCCATGTTCCTCCCATAATTTAAAAGGTTTGCAGTGTATACCAGGAAGAAAGCCAGGGTTCCCTTGGATGGGTAGGTGAGAGGAGATGGAAGATGGGAGCTTTAGGATTTTTCTGGTCTCCCTCCAGGCCAAGGCAGTGTCACGTAGAAGGAGGTTGTGTTGAAGTGGAAGGGGGACAGACTTCCACCTACAATGTAGGAGGGCCACCAGGGAGTAAGGTTGTGCCATTTCGGACTCTAGCGTATAGTTGGAGTGACGGGATTGATGGGCCAGCCAGTCAAGGCAGTCAAGGCTAGTTCTAATCAAACAAGTATGAAGCCTGTATTTGTAGGAGGAGCCTGAGAGGGCTATTTAAGCCTCCTCCTCCGTCAGGGTCGTCGGCTTTCTGGGCAGATGCAAGTCACTTCCGGCCACCTTTCTGAGCAGAGGTCAGCCGCAGCATTTGTGTCGGTTCCTCGTGTCCCGTTCCCCCCCTGTCATCCACCAGCTCTGTGGGTGCCGTCCTGCTCATCCTCCCTTGCAGCGCCATGTTCCAGCTGCGTGGAGGGCAGCCGCCGCTTCTCCCAGCGCTCATGGGGGGGGCAGTCCATCCTTCCCCCACCACCCACTTTGTCTGCCCGCTTCTCCTGGCGCTCATGACGAGGGGGAGCGGGGGGGAGCGTCTGTCCTCATGTTCCACTCTCCCCTCAGCTCTGGTTAGCAGCGTGCCGCCTGCCCGCTTCTCCCGGCGCACATGCCTGGGGAGCGTCCATCCGTCTGTCCTCCCTTCCATCCTCCTCCCGCCACTCTCCCCACGGCGTGCAGATGCCTGCCCTCCCGGCGCGCACGCGGGAGGGGGCGTCCGTCCATCCATGCTGTCTGGCTGGGCTGACGCCCGCCCGCTTGCCTGGTGCAGGGGGGGTTCGGCCGCCGCCGACTCCTCTCCCCATACAGGTTCACAAGGATAATGTCTGATGGGGGGGGGCGTTCGGCCGCCGCCGACTCCTCTCTCCATTCATGTCCACGAGGGAAATGTCTGCAGGGGGGGGAGTGTTCAGCCGCCGCCGACTCCTCTCCCCATCCACGAGGGCAATGTCTTCTTGGGGGGGGGGGTTGTGTTCGGCCGCCGGCCGACTTCTCTCCCCTTACACATTCCGATGTACACCAAGCAGGGGGTGTCATGCAGCAATACCGCAACTTCTGAAGTTACTGAAAACGAAAGTATTTCCCTGCAGGCAGCCTGTAGGCTGCTCCAGACAGGTCTTTGCAAGTGCACTTCACTGCAGCATGTGTTCAAATAAACTTTCTATATACATCCTTCTCCATGGGGGGCCGCCCTATTCCGCCGGGGGAGGTGAATCGGCCACCGCCAGCTCCTTTCCCCTTGTCATAGCGTTTCTGCCCGGCATTTCTGTCACAGCGTTTTCTGCCCGGCATTTCTGTCACAGTGTTTCTGCCCGGCATTTCTGTCATAGCGTTTTCTGCCCGGCATTTCTGCCATAGCGCTTCTGCCCAGAATTTCTGTCATAGCGGTTTCTGCCCGGCATTTCTGTCATAGCGTTTTCTGCCAAGGCATTTCTGTCTTAGTGTTCAACCCCGGCATTTCTGTCTTAGCGTTTTCCCCCGGCATTTCTGTCTTAGCGTTCTCCCCCGGCATTTCTGTCTTAGCGTTCTGCCCCGGCATTTCTGTCTTAGCGTTCTGCCCCGGCATTTCTGTCTTAGCGTTTCTGCCCGGCATTTCTGTCTTAGCGTTTCTGCCCGGCATTTCTGTCATAGCGTTTCTGCCCGGAATTTCTGTCATAGCATTTCTGCCCGGATTTTCTGTCATAGTGTTTCTGCCCAGAAATTTCTGTCATAGTGCTCTGCCCGGAATTTCTGTCATAGCGTTTTCTGCCCGGCATTTCTGTCATAGCGTTTTCTGCCCGGCATTTTTTTCATAGCGTTTTCTGCCCGGCATTTCTGTCATAGTGTTTCTGCTGTCATATCGTTTTTGCCCCAGCATTTCTTTCATTGCGTTCTGCCCCTGCATTTCTGTCATTGCGTTCCGCCCCTGCATTTCTGTCATTGCGTTCCGCCCCTGCATTTCTGTCATACCGTTTCTGCCCCTGCATTTCTGTCATGTCGTTTCTGCCCCAGCATTTCTGTCATATCGTTTCTGCCCCAGCATTTCTGTCATATCGTTCCTGCCCCTGCATATCTGTCATTGCGTTCCGCCCCTGCATTTCTGTCATTGCGTTCTGCCCCTGCATTTCTGTCATTGCGTTTTCTGCCCCTGGATTGCTATCATTGCATTTCTGCCCCCTGGATTCGTGTCATTGCGTTTCTGCCCCCTGGATTTATGTCATTGCGTTTCTGCCCCCTGGATTCATGTCATTGCGTTCTGCTCCTGGATTTCTGTCATTGCATTCTGCTCCTGGATTTCTATCATTGCGTTCTGCTCCTGGATTTCTGTCATTGCGTTCAGCTCCTGGATTTCTGTCATTGCGTTCGGCTCCTGGATTTCTGTCATTGCGTTCGGCTCCTGGATTTCTGTCATTGCGTTTGGCTCCTGGATTTCTGTCATTGCGTTCGGCTCCTGGATTTCTGTCAGTACGTTCGGCTCCTGGATTTCTGTCATTGCGTTCGGCTCCTGGATTTCTGTCATGTCGTTTCGGCCCCTGGATTTCTGTCATGTCTTTGCGTTTCTGCCCCCTGGATTCATGTCTTTGTTTTTCTGCCCCCTGGATTGATGTTATTGCATTTTTGCCCCTGGATTCACGTCATTGCGTTCCTGCCCCTGGATTGTGTCATTGCATTTCTGCCCCTGGATTGTGTGATTGCCTTTCTGCCTCAACTTTCAGCTTCAGCGTTACGTCATAGCGTTTGCTGTCATCACGTTTCTGCCTCAGCAGTTCTGTCATCACGTTTCTGCCTCAGCAGTTCCGTCATTTTGTTTCCGTCCGTCATTTCATTTCTGCCCTTGCATTTCTGTCATTGCGTTTCAGCCTCAGCGTTTCTCAGAGGGGCGTTGTTGTTTACCCATGGCATACTCCGGTAGCTGTTTCGTTCGTTGGTTGTCATGTCTCATCGTATCTGTGTTCATGTTGTACCTGGGTCAGTTAGTTAGGGCTTACGTCAGGATCTGTCACGTCTACAGATCCATACGGGCTGAGGTTTCGTTGTTAATTAATGGTTGTCCACAATCTTCTCGTCTGCATACCATACGTCATACGATGCATGTTTATTCACCCCACTCATACGACTACCCACCACGGTCCGTGGGTACACCAGCCCTGAGTTTTCAGTCAATTACCTGTCTCTGCGCTGCAGGTTACTCTGGCTCACTTACCACTCACACGAGGGTGGGGGGGTTCTGTCGTTAGGGTCATCACGCGCAGTGGTCTTGACATTTCTGCTCATGTTCTCATTCTTAGGTAGGCACAGAGGGGCGAGCGTTGTTGTTCTCATGTCTGGTTGTCTGTCATTTCTCTAGTTTGTGTTCTCAGGTTGGGGCCGTCTTGACATCCATACCTCTTTCCTTGATTCAGGATTCAGACTCGGTAGTTGGGTCTCTGGGTGAAGCACGTCCCGATCTCATCAGGTAGGACCAGTGTCCTGTGTCTGGCATGGTTCTCCATGTTGATGATGCTCATTGCCATGGAGCATGGGCCTTATCTACTTACTCCATCACTTTCATCAGGTTTCCAGCATTTCGCACTCCTACCAGTGGTGCTTTTTTTGCCCTCACCCTCTCACTTCCCCATAGGATTTTGATCGTCCCGGCCATCATTCACAGGGGTTCCTCGGGCCAGGCCTTGCTCCCTTCCCCCTCGTATCCTCTCATTCGCAAGCAAGTTATTCTCATGTCTAAGTTGTCTCGGGCACCAGGCCCAATCCAATCTTGCACGGGACGTTCTGTTGGTTCTGGGTAGCTTTGCAGGTTCCATAGGGGGTTCCTTTCTCATCACCAAGTCAGGAGTCGGTGGGTTTCTCCTGTCACTGCGGATACTTACTGTTGCCTTCTGGGCGCACGCCAACATATGTGTTGGATCATTACCTTCCCTTCTTCACCTAAATTTGCATCTTTTTGCCCTCTTCTCAGGCATACCGACCAGCTAGGCCAAGGCACACCTCAGGCCTTGGTTCTTAGGAATATCGCATTTCCCGCTTGAAGACTCTGACTACAAATATGAAAGCTGGCCGGTGGAGCCTGAGAGGGCTATTTAAGCCTCCTTCTCCGTCAGGGCCAGGGTCGTCGGCTTTCTGGGTTCCCACCCACCCGTTTCCCCCAGCCTTTCATACATACTCGTAGTACTTCTATTCTTCCATTCTTACAGTCTTACATTCAGGGTAGAACAAACATATTACAGCGCACACATGCAAAACTGACATTTACCTCCAGCAAGGCTATTTAAAAGCACCTAGACAGACATTTTCAAAAAACATTATCAAAAAATATGGGGATTTGGTCACACCATATTGCTATATGGTGCTTAAGCCCACTTACTGCGACAAAGTACCCCATGATTAGTGGGTCCTACACTATCCATAGATCGGGAGATCCTGCTTCTCTGAACCAAGGGAGCTAAACTCCTCTATATGGGAGAACATGAGGTCTCCACCCATGACACAGGTGGTCACTAATTGAGGTACTTACTGAGTGGGGTGCTCCACCCAAAAGGATTTGGTCAAAATCCATACAATAGACAAAAGAGATATTTGGGGGGCACACCCTAAAAAATGCATAAAGATGGTGCTGCCATAAGACCATACAACAGAACAAACATATTACAGCGCACACATGCAAAACTGACATTTACCTCCAGCAAGGCTATTTAAAAGCACCTAGACAGACATTTTCAAAAAACATTATCAAAAAATATGGGGATTTGGTCACACCATATTGCTATATGGTGCTTAAGCCCACTTACTGCGACAAAGTACCCCATGATTAGTGGGTCCTACACTATCCATAGATCGGGAGATCCTGCTTCTCTGAACCAAGGGAGCTAAACTCCTCTATATGGGAGAACATGAGGTCTCCACCCATGACACAGGTGGTCACTAATTGAGGTACTTACTGAGTGGGGTGCTCCACCCAAAAGGATTTGGTCAAAATCCATACAATAGACAAAAGAGATATTTGGGGGGCACACCCTAAAAAATGCATAAAGATGGTGCTGCCATAAGACCATACAACAGAACAAACATATTACAGCGCACACATGCAAAACTGACATTTACCTCCAGCAAGGCTATTTAAAAGCACCTAGACAGACATTTTCAAAAAACATTATCAAAAAATATGGGGATTTGGTCACACCATATTGCTATATGGTGCTTAAGCCCACTTACTGCGACAAAGTACCCCATGATTTTACATTCAGGGTATGCCCTCTTCTCAGGCATACCGACCAGCTAGGCCAAGGCACACCTCAGGCCTTGGTTCTTAGGAATATCGCATTTCCCGCTTAAAGACTCTGGCTACAAGCAAGGTTATACATTCTAATATGTGGTAGGCTAATACCCCTCTCGCTCATGGGAAGGTGCAGTTTTTTGAAAGCTATAAGGTCTTTTGCCATGCCAGAGGAATTCGGATATTTTGGAGTTGAGAGCCGAGATATCTTTGTGTTTTAGTAGTAGCGGAATAGAAGATTTTAATAAAGGAATTGTCAAAGACCGTCTCCTGTCATTTTTAACATGTTTGTCACTTTTTTGGTGAAATGGTAGGGGTACTTTTGTACCCCCTTACCATTTCACACAGGGGGGGGGGGATCTGGGGGTCCACTTGTTAAAGGGGGCTTCCAGATTCCGATAAGCCCCCCGCCCGCAGACCCCCACAACCAATGGCCAGGGTTGTGGGGAAGAGGCCCTTGTCCCCATCAACATGGGGACATGGTGCTTTGAGGGGTCACAGACCCCCAAAGCACCCTCCCAATGTTGAGGGCATGTGGCCTGGTACGGTTCAGGAGGGGGGGGGCGCTCTCGTCCCCCCCTCTTTTTCTGCGGCCTGCCAGGTTGCATGCTTGGATAAGGGTCTGGTATGGATTTTGAGGGGGACCCCACGCCATTTTTTTATTTTTTTTTGGCCGGGGTTCCCCTTAAAATCCATCCCAGACCTGAAGGGTCTGGTATGGATATTTAGGGGGACCCCCACGTCTTTTTTTTTTATTTGAAGCGGGGTTCCCCTTAATATCCATAGCAGACCTGAAGGGCCTGGTAATTGAATTTGGGGGAATCCCCACACTTTTTTTATCAATGACTTTCAATGAATGACTGTTCTCTGTATTACGGGAGCCGGCAATTCATTAGCCGCGAGTGATTTTAAATAGCTTTTTTTCCTGCAAAAATTACACTTTGTGCAGGGACAGTTCTGAGCACGGGAAACATGCGCCCCTTCACAGGCATACTATAGACACCCCCCAGGTACGAAATTTAAAGGAATATTACACTTTTATTGTTTCACATTAAGCATTATTAAAATCACTGCTCCTGAAAAAACATCAGTTTTTAAAAAATAAATTTGCATTGATTCATGTCCCCAAACACTTTTTATGACAATAACTTGCATATAAGCCTTTAAAATTAGCACTTTTGATTTTGAACGTTCAAGTCCCATAGACTTTAATGGGGTTCTAAAGTTCACACAAGCTTTAGGTCTGTTCGCAGGTTGGTGCGAACCGAACAGGGGGGTGTTCGGCTCATCCCTATTTGCCCTTCTCATTGACTCCAGGCTCCAGGAGGGACCTTCCTTTAAGGAGCGCTTGCGGAAAGCCTCCTGTACATTTGGCTCCATAGCCTTGCCTCCCTCACTTCCCATACCTCCTGGTACCGAGTCTGCCCGTGAGGTAGAACCCATGCACTTGGGCTTCTGTGGATGAGAGGGCCTTTAGGAGGAGGGAGAGATTGTGCCTTTATTGTGGCCAGGCAGGTCACTATTTGAAGTATTGTCCTACCGGTCCGGGGAAACACTTGCACCTAAGGGTCTTGTAGGGGACAGACCTTAGGTGGCGTTGTTACGTCCCCAGTTATCCAGAAGGATAAGCACCTTGTTCCCGTAAACCTTTCTTGGTCTGAGTCGGCCATCGAGATACAGGCTCTAATCGACTCTGGGGCTGCAGGCCTGTTAATAGATGCTGCCTTTGTGTCTAAGCACTTGATTCTGCTATAGCTTCATGCCACTACACTTGCTATTGAGGCTATTGTTGGGAGATCTCTACAGCCTGCCCATGTGACTCATGAGACTGCTCTGTTGAGGGGCTTTTTACCAGGAAAAAATCCAATTCCAAGTAATTTCCTCTCCTCATTTTCAGGTGGTTATTAGTTCTCCTTGGTTACAGAGGCACAACCCCTCTTTTGATTGGCTTTGTGCTGAGGTTCTTTCCTGGTCGCCTCAATGCAGTAAGACATGTTTTCAGAAAGTGGCTAAAGTCTTGTGCACCTCTTCACTCACCTCCCTGCTGGAGGAGTACCGCAATTTTAGCGATGTCTTTGACAAAGGTCAAGCCGGTGAAGATGACCCTCTTGCCGAGGTTGCTCTACCTTTTCCCCTTGCTATCAATTGGGATCAAAAGAGATCATCTCAAATCCTTTCAGGGCAAGATTACCAGGTTCATTGGGATAAGAAAGGACCTTGACTCGCACAACAGACTCTATATAACTTAACTACACAAGGAGGTCTAGGCCTCCCAAACTAGGTATTAGCAGGCGGCAAGTCTGACCCAGCTATCTACCATCTATCTCAAGGTTGAAAAAACGGATTGGGTAGCCATAGAGCGACACGCAACCCCAAAACCACATGCTAGATTTTCTACTTTGGTTCCAAAAAATAGACCCCCAATTCTTTCCCCCACTCTCTTTCATTCATTTAAGCTGTGGGATAGCATGAGGGGACTTCCCTCCCTGGTCTCTGAGCTCCAACCGCTAGCACATATCTTCCATAACCCTCTTTTACAACCTGGTATGAACATTACAGCATTTCAATGGTGGCTGGATAAGGGAGTGTAACGCATAGGGCATTTCTATTCTGCAACTGGCCCCTCACCCCTGAGGCACTTTGAAGAAACACTGGATCTCTTTACTTCAGAGAGGTTCAGGTTCTACCAAATCCTCCACTTCGTCAACGCCATTTGGAAAAACAAAACAAATCCTCAAAATTTTACGGAGTACATAAAAGGGTGTGGCCAAGCCATGGAACAGAGGGGAGGAATATCAGTAATCTACGTGTCACTGGCCAAAAACACAGACAAACTACTGTATATGACATCATGGGTATCATGAGAGGAGTACTCACCGAGGCCAAGATGCCGAGAGCGGTTGCCCTTGTGACTGCCCTTGCACACCACCTCTGAAGATGGCACAGAGAGTGGTTGGCACCAAAAGGCACAAGCTACAAGCAGGACAGCTACTTGCTTGGAGGTCAAGGAGTAACTTGTGTGGAGCAGGTCGATAGTGACCCGGGAAGGGTCCAGGAAGCAACAGTTATAGTTTGTCAGGCAGCAAACAAATCCAGAGGCAGGCCGAGGGTCAAAGTCCAGGAGCAAATGGTAATCAGAAGCGCTGAGTCAAAAGGAAATCCGGAAGCAGGCTGAGGGTCGATCACAGGAGACAAGAGGCAAAGTCCATGTACAGGCCGAGGGTCAAACACCAGAGAGAGCAGAAGTCCAAGAAGCAAGCCAGGGGTCGGGTACAGAAGAGAGTCAGCGTAGTCAACAGGCAATCCAAGTCACAACGAGTAAACAGGTCACAGGAACAAGAACAGGAATCACAGGTGAGCTGAAGACGAACCAGCAATTTGTTTGAGTGCTGGTGCTCCTTTTATAGGTCAGCAAGGGGTCACGCTATGTGTGTGCTTGTGTGCATGCGGAACGCAGAACTGGCGCAGCCTGTTTCCCTGATAGTGCCCCCCCCAGGGGCGGCCTCTGGATGCCCAGGCTGGCCATCAGCTCTGGGTGTTCCTGATGGAATGTATTGATCAATCTTGGGGCATCTTGGGTTTTTGGAAGGCTCCCAGGAATTATCTTCTGGTGGGTACCCCTTTACCAGGTACTGTAGTTGCCTACCCACTTTCCTGCAACTGAGTAGGGCTTCCACCTCGTATTCGTCTTCACCATCAATCATGGCGAGTGGAGGAGGAGGCTCCTCTCTCCCCGAAAAAGGACTAGGGACCAGTGGTTTTAGGAGGGAGGCATGGAATACAGGATGTATCCTGTATGACCCGGGAAGGGATAGCTCGAAAGCTACAGGATTTACCATTCTTCTAATTTTGAATGGGCCTATGAATTTAGGGCCCAACTTGCGTGAGGGGCAAGGAAGCTTAAGATGAGTAGTGGATAACCAAACCTTCTCCCCAATTTTGAAGGCAGGGTTCTCCTTTCTTCCTCTATAATGGTACCTCCTGTAGTCATCCTGGGCCTTTTGTATTGTCTCCTGGATCTTCCGGAAGTTGCATTGGATGGAGCTTATCTGATCTTGGACGGCAGAAACTGTGGACTCTGGAATGGAGTTGGGGAGGAAGGATGGGTGAAACCCAAAGTTTAACCAAAAGGGTGTCTGGTTAGTGGCTGTGTGTATAGCGTTATTATAGGTGAACTCTGCATATGGCAAAAGAGAGGACCAATCATCCTGGGATCCTGAACAAAAACATCGGAGGTACTGTTCTAGAGTTTGATTTGTTTGCTCTGTCTGTCCATTGCTTTGGGGCTGATAAGCTGACGAGAGGCAAATCTTAATTTCAAGAGCCTTACAGAGTTCCTTCCAGAATTTGGTGGTGAACTGGGAACCTCTATCCGAAACGATGCTGTTGGGGACCCCGTGGAGCTTGATAATTAGTAAGTGACGAACTTCCGACGGGACGTTTCACAAATGCGATCCGCGAACGTGCCCAAATGTTCACGAACCGCAGTTTCGCGGTGGGCCCCATTGACTTTAATGGCAGGCGAACCTTAAAAACCTCCAGGTCATATTTTCAGCCACAAAATACTTACTAGCTGTGCACACATAGTCCCACAACATGGACACTGACATACCAGAAGTATTAAGTGAATCTGGGATCGACAACGACAAGCATTCTTTTTTTATCTGTGAAATTTTGTCAATTGAAGGCCATGGAGGAGAGGCAGGGTCAGGCCAGGCTATGAAGGGGGTGCAGGAGATGATCAGTGCCACAGTCAGGGCAGCGCAGTCCTGTGCCAGTGTCCCAGTGTGCCAACCTGTGCTTGAGCCCCTGACCCCTCCCTCTGCCCAGGCCTTACCCCCACCTATGCAGGGCTCCACTGCGGTGGTCCGGAGGTGCCAGTCCAGTGCTGATACTCAGCCATGGTGCTGGCACTGCCTGCTGATTGGCTTCTCCGCTGCTATCTCCCTCACTGACACCAGCACCGAGATAGAACACTGACACCAGCACCAAGATAGAGAGTACTAACACCAGCACCAATATAGAGAACACTGACACCAGCAACAAGATAGAGAACACTGACACCAGAACCAAGATAGAGCACACTGACACCATCAAGTTGCTGCGGGACCCAAAAATATGACACAGCTCAACCTCTTCAAACAGGAGGGTACGGGCATATAGTACGGTGTGCTTTTTTTTACAAGTGAGCCAAAAGTAGAAAAAAGGTCTGTGTGCTGGATCAGTGGTCATCAACCCTGTCCTCAGGGCCACTAACAGGCCAGGTTTGCAAGGTAACTGGAATACATTACAGGTGATATCATTTTATGCTCAGTGATTGCAGTATTCTAGTCTGCATCTCCCCAAGGTAATACATAAAACCTGGCCTGTTAGTGGGCCCTGAGGACAGGGTTGATGATGACCACTGTGCTAGATTATATAAATTGTTTATCGAGTTATGCATATAACTATACTATGGTCTACTGGTCACATATGTTGAATTCCTCCGAGATCCATGCCTCATTCATTTTTATAAATGTGAGGTAGTCAACACTGTCGTGAGCTAAGCGAGTGCGCTTATCGGTCACAATCCCTCCTGCTGTGCTGAACGTCCTTTCGGGAACAGGACACTGGATGAGGGGCAAGCCAACAGTTCCATTGCAAATTGTGCAAGCTCTGGCCAGAGGTCAAGCCTTCCCACCCAGTAGTCCAGGGGTTCATCACTTCTCAGAGCGTCCACATCAGCCGTTAACCCAATGTAGTCGGACACCTGTCGGTCTAGGCATTCCCTGATGCTGGATCCGGATGACACCTGTCGATGGGTCGGCTAAAAGAAAGATCTCATATCAGAAGTGACCAACACATCTTCAAAGTGCCCTCTTCTTGCAGGCACTGTTAGATCGGTACCCGCAACTCTTTCTCTGGGAGTGGAAATTCCTCTGCCAGCGCACGCAAAAGCAGCATGCAGCCTTTCTCTAAGCAAGGCCTGTAAGTGCTCCATTCTGACAGCCCTCTGTGATGGTGGTAACATTTCCGCCATTTTGTGTTTGTACCGGGGGTCTAAGTATGTTGCCACCCAGTACTGGTCCTTGACCTTTATGCTTTTTATACGGGGGTCCCTGTTAAAACACTGGAGCATGAAGGCCCCCATTTGCACTAAACTGGAAGCGGTGTGGTGGCCTGGCTCCTGCTCATCATCCAGGATGTCGTCCTCCTCGTTCTCCTCCCCCATCCACGGACAACAACAGGGATCCCAGAAAGGTTTAAAGCATGCTCTTCTTGCTCCTCCTCATCCGCCCCGGCACCATCCTCCTCTGACTCCTCTTTAGACTCCTGTTGTTGACTTGTCTCAGATAGAGTAGCCCCCCCTGGGAATTCATCCAGCATTGCGACTTCCTCATCTTCCTGCTCCTTCATGGCTTGATCAATGACACAACGCAATGCACGCTCCATAAAGAAGGCGTAAGGTACGATGTCACTGATGGCGCCATGGCTGCGACGGACCAGTTTGGTGATCTCATTAAATGGCCGCAGAAGTCTGCATGCATCGCGCATGAGCAGCCACTGGCACGGTGAAAAAAAAACAAGCTCCCCAGAACCTGTTCTGCCGCAGAGTTCGTACAGGTAGGCGTTAACTGTACGTTTCTGCTGGAGCAGCCTATGAAGCATATAGAAGGTTGAGTTCCATTGCGTCGGGCAATCACAAATAAGACGTCTGACCGGCAGATTGTGTCGCCACTGAATGTCAGCAAGGCGAGCCAAGATTTTCTGAAATGGGCCGAGATTTTCCTTGCCTGCCGCAAGATGTCCTGGACCCCAGGGTATTTGACAACGAATTGCTGCACGACCAAGTTTAAGACGTGTGCCATGCATGGCACATGTGTAATTTTGCCCTGTTTCAACGCGCTAAGCAGATTGGCACCGTTGTCGCACACCACTTTACGAACTGTAAAATTGAGCGGTGTTAGCCACTGATCTGCCTGTGAACGCAAAGCTGAAAGGAGTGCAGGGCCAGTGTGGCTCTTGGCTTCCAGGCACAACAGACGCAGCACAGCATGGCAACGTCTCACCTGGCATGTCGAATAGGTTCTGGGGATCTTGGGCGGCGCAGCGGAAGAGATGCTAGCAGAAAAGGAGGAGTCAGCCAGGGAGGAGAGGGAGGATGGAGTAGGAGGAGAAGAAGAGGCAGGTCTACATGCAATCTGTGGCGGTAAAACCAAATCTACATGGGTGCCACGGGTTACATGCTTGATGGCCGTCAGAAGGTTCACCCAGTGGGCAGCAAAAGTTATATACCTTCCCTGCCCGTGTTTGCTAGACCACGTGTCTGTGGTCAGATGTATCTTGGCACCAGGGCCGGTACAAGGCAGGGGCGGAAGGGACACGTGCCCTGGGCGCTACCATTTGCTATAGGAGGGGGGGCGCAGCCTGCAGGTGAAGTTCTGCCACGGCCGCCGCCCCGCCAGTGTGTACAAGTCATCTATGTCAGCGCGCAGCGGCATTGTACAAACTGTGTGTGCAGAGTGTGTGCGCTCCTGCATCCTCCCTTCCCTCAGCACTGTTTAATGTCCCCTAGTACCCCTACGAAGGAGTCTTGTAGTCCCTGCCAGCGGCGTGATGTCACTCATGGCCGGAGGGAAGGTGGGAGGACTTAGAGGAGCGCAGGGAGCCGTGTCGGACTGTCGGACTCGGCGCTGTGACCTAGAGGAGCCGAGGAGCTGCTGCCTGGCTCAAGCTGGAAGGAAGCTAAGGTAGAACATTTGGAAACTGGATTGCAGTGTGTGACAGACAGTGTGCTATGGTCCAGACTAAACTTGTGTAAAAGTAAGCAGAAACAAATTAATTAATGTCTGGATTGGGGGAGGGGAGGAGGCTGAGACGAGGTTAATGACCACCACTGCTGTTTAATTTCTGCTGTGACAGATGGGGAAATGGTGTGGTGTGTACAGTGTGTGCCCCCTCTCCTGCATGGATTTTGGCTGGAAGAGGAGAGCTGCCTTGTAGTGGAAGTGTGCTGTGTGTGCGGTGTACTGTGATGTCCAGGTTGGCATAGCTGTATCATACAGAGAAGAGGAGGAAGGGGGCGAGGACTGTGCACAGAGGAAGCTGCTTCTGGGACTGGCAGGCTGCATGGACATCGGAGGACAACATGCTGAACCTGTGAGTATCATTTCGGACAGAGGAAAACTCTGTACTGGAAATCGGGGGTGGGATCTTTGTGGGAGGACAGCCTTGTAGAGTGGAGTGGCGCTCTGTACTGGAATCTGGGTGGGAGGGGGCACCCAACTCAGTCTGCACCCACCCCAGTCTGCACCCACCCCAGTCTGCACCCACCCCAGTCTGCACCCACCTCAGTATGCACCCACCCCAGTCTGCACCCACCCCAGTCTGCACATACCTCAGTCTGCACCCACTCCAGTCTGCACCCACCCCAGTCTGCACCCACCCCAGTCTGCACCCACCTCCGTCTGCACCCACCCCAGTCTGCACCCACCCCAGTCTGCACCCACCCCATTCTGCACCCACCCCAGTCTGCATCCACCTCAGTCTGCACCCACCTCAGTCTGCACCCACCTCAGTCTGCACCCACCCCAGTCTGCACCCACCCCAGTCTGCACCCACCTCAGTCTGCAGCCACCCCAGTCTGCACCCACCCCAGTCTGCACCCACCTCAGTCCTGCACCCAGCTCAGTCCTGCACTCTGCACCCAACCCCCTCTGCACCCACCTCAGTCCTGCACCCACCTCAGTCCTTCACTCTGCACCCACCTCAGTCCTTCACTCTGCACCCACCTCAGTCCTGCACCCACCTCAGTCCTGCACCCACCTCAGTCCTGCACCCACCTCAGTCCTGCACTCTGCACCCACCCCAGTCTGCACCCACCCCAGTCTGCACCCACCCCAGTCTGCACTGGATTATACTGGAATCTGGGTCAGTCTGCACCCACCCCAGTCTGCACCCATCCCAGTCTGCACCCACCCCAGTCTGCACCCACCTCAGTCCTGCACCCACCTCAGTCCTGCACCCACCTCAGTTCTGCACTCTGCACCCAACCCCCTCTGCACCCACATCAGTCCTGCACCCACCTCCCTCTGCACCCACCTCAGTCCTGCACTCTGCACCCACCTCAGTCCTGCACCCACCCCAGTCTGCACATACCCCAGTCTGCACCCACCCCAGTCTGCACCCACCCCAGTCTGCACTGGACTGTACTGGAATCTGGGTGGGAGGGGACACCCCAGTCTGCACCCACCCCAGTCTGCACCCACCCCAGTCTGCACCCACCTCAGTCCTGCACCCACCTCAGTCCTGCACTCTGCACCCAACCCCCTCTGCACCCACCTCAGTCCTGCACCCACCTCCCTCTGCACCCACCTCAGTCCTGCACTCTGCACCCACCTCAGTCCTGTACTCTGCACCCACCCCGCTCTGCACCCACCCCCCTCTGCACCCACCTCGCTCTAGAATCCAATTAGTGAACAGTAATGATGTTCTGTAACTGCTAGCAACTAATCTGTGAGGCTGAGCTGTAATGATGTGTTGTAATCTCTGGCAGCCAATTACATTCACTGCCTGATCTGCTGCAGTAAACTCATTTTAAGTCTAGCTGGGGTAGGGGGGGGCCCAATAAAAATCTTTGCACAGGGTCCAATCAATATTAAAGACGGCCCTGGCTGTATGACAGGTGGGAGTATATGTAATGCAGCATGGACAGGGGTCGGCAAGGTGTCCTCACACGGACACTGGTCCGTGTGCAGTCCTTGCAATGTCCACTGCCGCAACTGACTTCTTTTACATTTTTTATAAAGCTTCTTTCACACTGGGGTGGCGGTTCCATTAGTGGTAAAGCGCTGCCAGGTTTAGCGGCGCTTTACCACTATTTAAGCGGTACTTTTTGGCCGCTAGCAGGAAACTTTTAACCCCCAAGAAGGGGTTAAAAGCGCCCATGTTGCTAGCCGGAGGTGGTTGAGGGAAGGTTAATTACAATGGTATTTAATTTCTGTAATATATAGAGGGGGGTTAATGTGTTGCCACATTGGTGACTGATGCATTAGTGACCAGTGGCAGTTAATTAATCCCTTTGTGCTGCATTGGTGGCACCAGTGTTAGTGTTAATGCATCTGTGACCAATGGCAATACATTAACCACTTAAGGACCACCGCACGCACGTTGACAGAATGGCACGGACAGGCAGATGGGCGTACAGGTACGTCCCCTTTAATTTGCCACGGTGTGGTCGGGGGGGGCGCAGTTTGCCATCTTCGCCCTGGGCACCAAATGGCCTTGTCCCAGCACTGCTTGGCACTGACAGTGTGTGCCAGAGATACATTCACTTGTTGCTGAACATGGTCATATAGCTCTGGGATGCCCTTCTGTGAGAAATACTTCCTTCCTGGGACCTTCCATTGTGGTGTTCCAATGGCCACAAATTTTCGAAAGGCCTCCAAGTCCACCAGTTTATATGGCAGTAGTTGGCGGGCTATCAGTTCTGACAAGCCAGCGGTCAACCGTTGGGCAAGAGGGTTATCCGGCATCATCATTTTTTTACACTCGAAAGTTTGGCCCACAGAAGCCTGCCTTTTTCCAGAAAAACGTGAGGACGACATGATGGAAGGTGGAGTGGAGGACAAATCTGAGAAGAGAGGAGAAGGAGAAGTAGAAGAGGCTGGGCGGTGAGAGCCTGGAGTGTGGCTTTGTGGGTTCTGATGGCGTTGCTCCCACTAGGCTCGGTGATGGCAGCTCATGTGCCTTCTTAAGGCGGTCGTCCCTAGGTGAATGTTGGGCTTACCACGACTTATGCGTTGCATGCAAAGGCTGCAGATGGCAACACTATTGTCAGCAGCGGACACGTTAAAAAAAAAACACATGTGCCGGCGTCCTGGGAGCGCCAGATGTGACTGTACATGGTTGAAGCCTCGCTCCTGATACATTAGCAGTCTGGTTTGTCCCTCCTGTGCAATGTAAGTTGTGCCTGCTTCTCCTCCCTATCTGCTGGCCCATCTCTCCCTTTGAACTCCCCTCCTCTTCCTCTCTTGTGGGCACTCACGTGACGTCCCTAGACATGTCATCATCTACGTCACCTTCCCCACCACTATAATTAGAGATCTCGGAGTAGGCAGCAACAGCAGGGACCAACCTCCTTGGGCTGATCTGGGTACTGTCGTCAGACTGCTGAGTGGGGGTTGTTGCTACCTCCTCTTCCTGATCCAATGACAAGAATGGCTGCGCATCGCTAAAGGTCTTGTGATGATGGATCGGAAAATAATTCCTGTGACTCAAGCGGAGGGTATATGGTGGTGGTGGTGTTGGTGGTAGTGTCTTTGGGGGTGCACACAGCAGAGAGTGAAGAGGGTGCAGATCGAGAGGATGAGGAGGGTGCAGAAGAGTAAGGCTGAGTGAGTCACTCAACCAAGTCTGGTGCGTCCTTTGACGTAATCGAACGCACCTTCTGCAACTTCCCACTTTGGCTCAAGCCTGGTGCTCCTGCCCTACCCCTACTACCCCTGCGGAAGGGCCTGCCTCTTCCTCTGCCTGTAATTTTTTAAATGACCCTGTGACAAAAGTCTATAGAGAAGTGCAGTATATGTGGAAGAAGGTATATAACACCCTGCTTCAATCTGTCGTTTTGGGGGGCCACTGGTCTATCACACCAGTTATAATACTTTTTTCTAATTGCATTTGTCACTCTTTGTAGTATCGCTGCAGAACCGCTCAGCAGTCACAATGCTGCACAGTAGAAATGCACTATACTATGCTTTCTATATTTGAAAGTATTTTATACGTGTATTACACCCCTTTGTACTGCACACCAAATAGTACACCTATACCAGTCCTTAAAAGGACTTTTGTGGACCTAATAGTAGCTATCTAGTGAATTACAGACTGTCCCTACTCCAAACAGCAAACCGTCCCTACACAGAAAAGACAGCTGCAGAATCTGTCAGCACTGCAGTGAACTATAATATGCTTTTTATATTTGAAAGTGTAGCGCTACCCCCAGTTAAGAGAGCCGCTGGTTTGTTTTGGGTCCCTGAGTACAGCTCCACCAACCCCCGGCAATTTGCACTTTAACATGTACACAGGTATATCAATCTAACAATGGGGAAACGGAGCGCCAAGTGTGGCGACCGTCTGCTATACACCCCTGAGGTGCAATAAATCTATCTGCGCCTACCTAATGGACCAGGCCTGATCCCTAGCAATAGAGCTCAGTCCTTGTACTAGTACAGTGTTCTTCACCGGCAATGAATCTGTAGAGGTGGTGCACATGTAGCTTTAAATGGTGTCTTTGTAATCCACAAAAAGTAACATTGCTGCTCTGAGGTAAATTGCGCCTAGGCAGTTCAATAGGCATAAAACGTGTGTGTCAATGCAGGATGAGCCTCTCGGCTCTCTCACCAATCCTTGGGTACCGTCCTCAGCTCCGGTCCCTCCAATGGTGGCTCTGGTCTCTTCAATGGCGGCGTCCGGTCTCCTCAGTCACAGCCCTGAACTCCGGTCATCAGCTCCGTCCGACCGACAGTAAGGGGAAGTCTCCGCTCCGCTGCTGTGGACTCTGAGGGGTGAGAGTCTCACTCCATCGGCTGCAAGGCCCAGGCTTCAGGCCTTCAGCTCCGGTCCGCACAGGTGTCCCCGCTACAAAAGTATAGTGTATTACACCACCATATACTGTACACTAGGGATGAGCCCGGTGTTCAATTCGAACCCATGTTTGAATCGAACATCGGCCGTTCGTCCGTTCGACTAAACCAGAACATTGCGGGCCGTTTGCATCAAATTTGTGTGATACGAACGGCCCACAATGCACTACGCCAGTCGCAGTGCATTGCTGGCTGATTGGCCAAGCATGCACTGTGACCCCGCATGCTTTGCCAATCACAGCTCCAGCAGTGAGGAGAGCCATAATTGGCCACAGGCAGGATGCCTGTGGCCAATTATAGCTCATGGTGTTTAGTACATGCCCCACACTCATTTGCTGGTGTTCTCTAATACAGCCATCTGCAGGAGTTAGTGTGTGTTGTGTGACTCCATCACAGCACAGTATACACCTGTATCTACCCTTATTTGCTGGTGTTATCTAATACAGCCATCTGCAGGAGTTAGTGTGTGTTGTGTGACTCCAGCACAGCACAGTATACACCTGTATCTGCCCTTATTTGCTGGTGTTCTCTAATACAGCCATCTGCAGGAGTTAAGCCCCATACACACGCTCGGATTATCCGAGGACCAGTTCCGTCGGATCTTGTCCGTCGTACTTTGTCCGATGTTGGTGTTGCGTACACACGGTCGGACAACGTTGTCGGAATTTCCGGTCTGCAAGAACGTCGTGACGTAAGTCGTCTTCCACGAGACTAGAAAAGGGAAGTTCAGCACCACGTCCCGCACCCGTTGGGCTCCTTCTGCTGATCCCGTGTTTATTGCGAGTTAGTTGAAGTTTGGGGACTTATGATTCGTGCTTCTCAGTTTTCTGACTCAGATCGTTACTGCTCTTCAGTTTGTGCTTGTCGTGCGTATCTGTTTATTAGTGCATGTAGTCAGTTCGCATTTGTTGGTCATTGCGGCCTATATCTTGATATAGGACGCTTTGATTTTCACTGCTTATTGTCTGCTCGTTTCTGGTATTCATTTCGTTCTTTCAGGCCTTGCTGTTTATCGGTGCTTTCTGTTTGTCCGTTCTGACCAGCCGACCGTTTGTGAGCGATGTTTCCCGTACGTACTCGTTGCCGAGTTCGTGCTGTACGCGGAATTGGTGTCGGGCTTTTAGCTTTGAGCCAAGACCCGTCCATGAACAGAGTGACGAGGAGTATGTGGACCAAGAATTGGTTGCTTCAGCATAACCAATTCTCGCACATGCCTTTGCTTCGTGAGATCCGGGAGAATAATCCTGATGATTTCAGGAACTTTCTCCGGATGACGGACCCCTTTTTTCACCGTCTTTTGGCTTTGCTGACCCCTTTTATCAGCCGGCAGGATACCTGCATGAGACAAGCCATCACTCCGGAGCAGAGGCTTGTTGCTACGTTGAGGTACTTGGCGACAGGGAAAAGCCTTCAGGATTTGAAGTTCTCCTCAGGTATCTCTCCCCAGGCCCTGGGAATCATTATTCCAGAGACCTGTTCTGCTATTATCCAGGTCCTGCAGGAGGACTATATTAGGGTAACATTTCTACTTTACTATTCCCTTCTATGTATGCTCTGTTTGCTAATGTCTTGTATTTTTGACCTCCTTCCCTAATTACCATGATTGCAATATGCTCTAATATGCTGTGCCCCTTTTCTCCTTCATGCATTTTTCCCTTCACTTACCTCCCCAGCATGCTCTTCTGGCCCAATAGACACCTATGGCCTAGTCACTTAAGCAATGTATTTTGTCTGCTGCATAGTATTGTTTTCCCCCAAACACCCCCTAAAATATGCACTAATGTTTGCTGTGTGTTTTACTTCATGCCGAGCCCCATTTTGTCCCCATTTTTTTTGGGGGGGGGGGGTGCCAAACTCCTTAGGAACCCTCTCCCCCAACTGCTCTGTCAGATGCTAACAATACTCTATCTGCTGGCTTTCCCAAGGTCAATACACACTATATACCTACCTCTTTATAGTGGGCATCTTTAGGGATGAATTCAGCAAAGCATGTAGTGCAAGGGGCTGGCTCCATACTTTCCATTTTCTCTTTTTTTTGTGTTCTTTCCCTCCTATTAGCTTGCTAGGTAATTTCAGAATGTGAAAATGTGCGTTCCTTTTTTGGGGGGGGGGTGGGGATTTGGAATGTTCTTTTATCTTTCCTGTGGGATGCCAATAGTGTTAAGTAAGGAGGGTCTGGCCAAACTAGCACACATTATTGAGCCATTTGGCAATCAATGAAGTGCAGAGGGTTACCTGTCCAAACCCCCCCCCCCAAACCCCTAGTTATTGTCAATGGCCCATCAGAAGTGGGGGGATTGATGGGGGGTGAGTAATCTGCTAGGGGACCCTCTACTTTGCGTTGCAAATACTTTCCAGCTTAAAATGTAAAAGTCTGATCTTGTTCCAAGATGTTAGTGTCTAATCTGCTTGCAATGTTTATGTGCAAAGTGACTAATTTTTTTTTCTTGTTTCACTCCACAGTTCCCTTCCACGCCACAGGAATGGCAGACTGTGGCCTCCCACTTTGCCAGCCGTTGGGACTTTCCTAACTGCGGAGGTGCAATTGATAGGAAACACGTCCGCATCGTCCCACCCCCCAACTCGGGGTCCTACTATTATAATTACAAGGGGTTTAATAGTGTAGTGATGTTGGCGGTGGTGTCGGCGACATACAAGTTTTTGTATGTGGACGTGGGGATGAACGGCCGGATCTCGGATGGTGGTGCCATTGCGCACACGGAGTTCTACTGGCGTCTCCAAAGTGGCATTCTTTTCTGGCCACCTCCAGAGGAGAATGCTGAAGGACTCCCCTTTGTCTTTGTCGCAGATGAAGCGTTTGCGTTGACTCCCCATCTGATGAGGCCCTTCCCGATGAGGACCCTCACCCCAGACCAGAGGGTCTTCAATTACAGGCTGTTGAGAGCCCGCAGAGTGGTGGAGAACACCTTCGGGATCCTGGCCAGCCGCTTCCGCCTGTTTTTGACGGCTATTAACTTGGCGGAATACAAACTGAACCACATAGTTCTTGCCTGTTGCATATTGCACAACTTTTTGAAAAGACACAACAGCAACTATGTGGTGACCGTTGGCCCAGATGTGGAGGGCCCTTCCAATGCCGACCTCACAGCCCTTCGAGCGGCACGTCCAGGCTTGCCCCCTCTAAATGCTTGCGAGGTCAGCGAGCAATATATGGAGTACTTTGTGGGTAGGGGGGCCATTGCTCTGCCTGACGATGTGTGAGAGGCATTTTTAAATAAATATCTTTTTTAACCAAACCTATGATTTCTTGTCATTTCCATATTCTAGCTAATTTGAGATATACATTTTTGCCCTTTAGCTTCAACAGTGGGAATGCACTTTCTGGGCAAAAGGAGGTAACAGTCTCTTCTTCCCAAAAATAATCTTCTCATGTTGTGTGTTTGATACCTAATCTTTTGTCTAGAGAAGGTTTGTAGTGCATAACTGACACCCAAAATGCTCCTTTTCATCACCATGTCAGACATGTGTGTATTCCCAAAAATGGTGTGCTACGCGTTTTCGTACAAAGCACTGTGGGTGTCATTTACATAAGTAAAATCCACTATGCTCTACAAGTGCAGTGCAAAAGTGCCCTGGAAACTAAACTTGCAGTGCAAACTGGAATTGCCTTTAGTAAATAACACCCATTGCCCCCCAAATCCTTTACATTTGACATACATAATGCTTTTGTGTTTTTCAATAAGGAAGCCACACATTTAGAAAATTAAAAAAGTTTACTTGCAACACATTCACAAGTGCGTTTCCAAACTTCTTGGCAAAACTAACAAGATCTTGGTTCTTTAAAACATTGTTTACAAACATTCCGCATTTGTTAAAACCAGGCATGGAGCAAAACAGAACATAGGAACTAGGAAAGTTCAACTTTCTAAAGTGAAGACAAGATCAGACATGACTATATGTTCAAAGTGTGTTTGATCTTGCCTTCATCACATGGGGGGTCACCCCTGGAACCTGGAAATTTAGAACATGCACACAATTTGGGTCTGAAAATGGACATTAGATGGTAAAACACATGCCTAGAATGTTCAAAAGTGCCATTTTCCATCATGGGGATCAATGGACGATTTTTGGGGGTGCAACCCCTTCACCACAACCACTTTAGTAGTTCGTAAAGTGGTTGCACCCCCAAAAAAAACGAAAAAAAAAACATTGTCATTCATCCACCATGATGGGAGATAGCACATGTGGACACAATGTGTGCATGTTCCAAATTTCACACAGTTCTTAAGTTGCAAATGTGTTCAGAAACAGCCACAAATGTGTGTTAATTACTTGGTGCGTTTTCAGATTTTTCCTAAAACATCAATGATGCTCTTCAATTTTTGTTGAACATCATTGATGTTTTGCTTTATGTCATCTAGATCTCGATTGCAGACCATTATCTCCCCGATGAGGACGTGGGCACTTTCTGTGGTAAAGTGCGATTCTTCTTCCACAACATCCTCGTCACCTAAAAACAACCAAAAAAATAAAAAATGTCGCTTGGAAATGAGGCAGGCATACATTGATTAGCTTACCAGTAGCTGTGTTCTCCCACACTCACCTGTTGTGGTGACAAGTTCTCCAATTTCTATGATCTCTCCTTCCTCCTCCTCTGCTTCTGGTCTTTCCCCTTCTTTGGGAGGTGTGGGTTTTGTGGTTTCCTCAGACGTCCCAAGTTTTCGCTCCCCTATGAGAATGTACAAAAGGAAGATTTAGCACCACAATCTATTGAGGGCAGAAATAGGAAATGTCAAACATTGCTTGAAAGTGAGGGACAATATTTTTGGTTGGCCAGTTACAAATGACAACAACATGAATGTAGTCACTTTGTAAAGGTGCTAAACTTACTAGCTTTTTGGTAGAAGTTTGTCTGATGGAGACCCCTCTCTAGTATCCACTGGAGCACATGTGTGGAAAAGCATAATAAAAAGTGGGTTTGGGTGTCCCAGCACTAGTGCTCTAGAGTCCAGATGGGTAAACAGCTACTGGGTGACCTCTCCTTTACATTGACTAAATTGGCTTTACATTCTTGATGACATCTCTAGTGAGAACAAACTTCCTTTCCCAAAAAAAATCACAAAACCTTGTATTATAAGTGGCCGAACGATCGAGGTTGAGTACGATCGAATGGACACACACGAACATGACACTGGCAGAAAGATCGAGGTTGAGTACCATCGAATGCACAGACGAACATGAAAGTGGCCATTTTCTAATGTACAACTTTGTAAAAATACAAACACATGGAGCAGTATGCAAGCCAAAAATCAAACACAAAACACAACTACTTACTGTTTTGAAGAACTCGCTTGATCTTTCTGTACTGATCGGGCTCCCTCAGTTTCAGGTCTGACCAGCGTTTCCTCAGTTGCTCCTTGGATCGTTGTACCCCAAAATGATTGTACAGCCTCCTCACAACTTTAGACATGATCTTGGCCTTTCTGACATTTGGGTTGAGGTAAGGCCCATACTTCCCATCATAGTCGCTCCTCTTCAATATGTCCACCATCTCCAACATTTCTCCAAAAGACATATTGGAGGCCTTAAATTTCAGGCTCCGGGATCGGGACGTTTCTGCCTCTGGCCTTTCCTCGTCCTCCTCCTCGTTGCTGCAATATTTGGGGCACACCTGCTGTGTCCCCGCCATGTGCTCTCCCCACTGCGCCGTAAAGAGAAGGGGTGGGGAATAGACGAGAAAGATCGTCAGGGGCGGGCGGAGTTTGACGCATGCGCACTGAATATAAAACGTCACACGCCTGTGTCGTAGCCACGATCTGTGAGACGAGGGGAGAGAAAGCTCACGCACGAGACGATCGCTAGAACGAAGGTACAATTTGAAGTTGGTACATAACTAGCCTAGACTGATTAGACCTTGAGGCTTCTTTATGGAGAAGCTTAGGAGAGTTTAGCCTGACATTATTTATAGTGTTTTGTGTGGTGTTGTGTCTTGCAGAGATTATGCACGGATTCAACAACGTGAGTTTTCTCCCCCTGTTCATTGATAAATACAGGGAAATGCCCGTTTTATGGCAGGGCAAACACCCCTATTACGGCCACAAAACAAAGAGGTACGCAGCCATGCTGAAACTTTTGGAATTTGTAAAGCCAAGGATGCCCACGGCAACCGTTCGTAAGTTAAGACAGAAAATTGGCAGCCTGAGGAGTGCGTATATCAGGGAGCACAAGAAGGTCCTGAAGTCCCAAGCATCTGGAGCTGCAGCAGATCAGGTCTATGTCCCCAAGCTCTGGTACTATGACAGGCTCCATTTTCTCAAAGACCAGGCTGATGTCACGGAGTCACTCTCGACTCCTCCTTCCACGCTTCCTTGCACGCAGGCCACCCCTGATGAGGCTCCCGAGGAGCAACCTGGGCCTTCCAGTCTGGAAGATGTGGAGGAGCCCAGCTTGTGGCAGGTATAGTAGTTTTGGAACCATTTTTGGGAATAAGGAATGATGTTCACTTAATTCAGGATCCCCATTTGCTTAGTTCCTAACGTGTTTGACATATCAACAGACAGTAGTGTTGGAGACATTTGGGGCAAGAATCTAAACTGCAGGGCTGAGAATTGTATGGTTTTGTATTTGTAAACATTTTGCAACAGTCACTAGATGAAAATTGTGTGTGTTTGATGAACAAATAACTGAAACTATGTCCCTTTTTCATACACAGGAAGACCTCAGCCAGGAGGTGGCTGTGGAATGTGGCAGTCAGGAGGACGAAGGGGTTAGTGGCAGCCAAGAGGTGGGTAGTGGCAGCCAAGAGGGGGTAGGCCTAGGAGCCTGACTGACTCCCAAGTCCCTCCCCTCCGCCTTCCCTACAAAAGGGCGAGAGGGGGGGGTGATGCGGGAGAGTCAGCGCTCCGGCTGATCAGAGAGGCTTCAGCCTCCCTACATGCCACACCCACCGACGAGGAGACCTTTGGCTCCGTGGTTGCCACTAAAATGAAGGCTATGGAGGTGGGGCAACGCAACATGTGTGAGGATGTCATCCTCAAAGTCCTAAATAAGGGTATGGCTGGGGGGATGACCCCACTCACGCATGTTTGCGATAGTGACCTTGCTCCGCCTCCTCCTCCTCCTTCTGCCACCCCACCAGCACCACAGCCACAGCGTGCAAGGAAGCGTACAAGGAAGACCTGAGAGTGACGACCTGGATTCAGTCTGGTCTGAGAGAAGATGGAGCCTCTCGTAGGACCAGAGCCTTGGGACCTAGATGGCATCTGCTGCAGTTCCGGATGTTTTGGACTTCAGGACCAGATAGCACTCCCCTTAAGATACGTACTCCTCAGGCCCCCAATTTTAGAAGCTTGAAAAACGATGTTTGCCGTGGGTGTCCAAGGCTTTGCAAATTCCCCAAGTTTCTCCATCGCTGCGTTCCTCTTTGGTTTGTTGCTGAGACCTAAATAAAGGTATTTTTGATTTGAAATAATCATTGCCTATGTGTTTTACTTTTCTACAATGACAGTTTATTTGTGAGTAGGCAGGTAGATTTCACAAATCATAAAGTCTAATTAACAAGGGGCACCAACAACAAACAAACTCCTAGTAAATTTAAGCAACAAATACAAATGTTAATAATGTTGTTTTGCTAAGTTGAGACACACAACCCCCCCTCAAAAATCTCAATAAATTATCCTGAAAATATGTATTCCAAACAAAATAAAAAAATGACAAATCATCCAAAAAATATAACAAAGATTCTTTTACGATCTGAGGAAAAATAAACATCTAGTCTAGAAATCCTGAAAACTAATAAAGAAATAAGTTTGGGAGAAGTGCGGGTGAATAGGAGCAGCTAAAACATGTCATTCTTCTTGCATTGTAAAGAAAAAGAGAATGCGCTGCATTAAAGACATTTTAACATTGCAGCGTGACGAATGTGCTGTGTCGATTAGGAAAGGTAGTTTTACCTGACCGAGCGCTTCCGTCACAGAATTTCTTCTGAGCATGCGTAGCACTTTGTCCGTTGGACTACGCTACACACGATCGGATTTGGTGTGATCGGACTTTGTTGTCAAAAAATCTATCCAGCAGTAGATAGAACTTTGTCCGTCGGACAATCCGATGGAAACTGTCCGATGGTGCCTACACACCGTCGGAATTTACGACAACATTGTCCGATAGGACAGAATCCATCGGAAAATCCGACCGTGTGTATGGGGCTTTAGTGTGTGTTGTGTGACTCCAGCACAGCACAGTGTACACCTGTATCTGCCCTTATTTGCTGGTGTTCTCTAATACAGCCATCTGCAGGAGTTAGTGGGTGTTGTGTGCCTCAAGCACAATATACACTATCCAATTGCTGGTTTTCCCATCTCCCTGCAGGTCATTACAATGTCTGTAAGGCCAACAAGGAGAGGCAGACAGTCAAGAGCCAATAAAAGAGGGCAAGCAGGCTCTATGTCTAGAGACAACAGTGCTGGTCGTGGATGCGGGGCATCGTCATCAGCACGTGGCCATGGGACACGCTTGTCCTTATTTTCGGGAGCTGAACATGTTGAGCCGCATCATGCCGAAGGCTTGGTAGAGTGGATGACCAAGCCCTCCTCATCCTCCTCATCCTCTCTCACCCAGGCTCAGGGTACTGGCAAAGCAGCTGCCAACGCATACTCAATGTCATCATCAGGCACCCCTTCCCTAGACCCACCATGTCCTCCTGAGGAGTCCCCCGAACTGTTTGAGCACAGTGTTGGGTACATGCTCCAGGAGGATGCCCAGCGTTTTGAAGGCTCGGATGATGATACCCAGCTAGAGGAAGGCAGTAGCGTGAGCGCAGAGAGAGGGGATGCTCAAGGACAGCAATCTGGAAGTCTTTGCGTGGCCATGGGACATGCTTGTCCTTATTTTCGGCAGCTGGACATGTTGAGCCGCATCATGCTGAAGACTTGGTAGAGTGGATGACCAAGCCCTCCTCATCCTCTCTCCCAGGCTCAGGGTACTGGCAAAGCAGCTGCCAACACGTACTCTTCCCTCGTCTCAATGTCATCAGTCACTCCTTCCCTAGACCCACCATGTCCTCCTGAGGAGTCCCCCGAACTGTTTGACCACAGTGTTGGGTACAGGAGGATGCCCAGCGTTTTGAAGGCTCTGATGAGGATACCCAGCTAGAGGAAGGCTGTGCAGGGCGCTGCCTCTGCGCATTATTACAAAAGTTCTTTGGTGTGGGCCTTTTTTGAGACCAGTGCATCAGATCGCACCGCTGCTGTTTGCAACATCTCAAGCGTATCTCGCGTGGCCAAAACATGAGCCACTTGGGCACCACAAGCATGACATGACATATGTTGACCTGCCATGCAGCTCATTGGCAAGCATACCTTAAAGACCCACACCAAAGAACAAAGCGGACCTCTCCTTGCTCCTCATCAGCTGGGATCTCCAACCCCACTATACCTTCAGTCCTCTCTGAAAGCTGCACTGAGAGGAATGAAGGTGTAGAATTAGGTGTGTCACAGCCAAGTACTTGCTGGCACTCTGATAGCAGTACACCGACGTCCGATTGTAGCAGGCAAATTTACCTTCCCCAGCTGCTGGATCGTTGAAAGAAGTTCACTCCCAGCCATCCACATGCCCAGCGGCTGAATGCTAGCTTGGCCAAATTGCTAGCACTTCAACTGCTGCCTTTTCAGGTGGTAGACTCGGCCCCCTTCCGTGAGTTTGTGCAATGTGCGGTTCCTCAGTGGCAGGTTCCCAAACACCACTTTTTCTCACGGAAGGTGATTCCTGCTCTCTACCGGCATGTGGAAGACAATGTCAATGCCTCGCTAGACAGGGCGGTCAGCGGTAAGGTGCATATTACCGCTGACACATGGTCCAGCAGGCATGGACAGGGACGTTACCTATCTTTCACGGCCCATTGGGTCACTCTTTTGGCAGCTGGGAAGGATGCAGGACAAGGTGCAGTAGTGTTGGAGGTTGTTCCGCCACTGCGCCTCCAAATTGCTACTACTGGTTGTGACACACCTCTCTCCGCCACCCCCTCCTCTTCTTCTTCCTCCATGGCCTCTTCCTGTCCTTTGTCCTTGGAACCAGCAGTGCTCCATAGGCGCTACGCAAGTACGCAGGCAAAAAGATGCCATGCCGTGCTTTGTGCTGGTGTGTTTGGGGGACAGGAGCCACATTGGGACAGAGGTTCTGTCAGCTCTGCAGGGGCAGGCCGAGAGGTGGTTGACGCCACGCCAGTTTAAGCCAGGAATGGTGGTTTGCGACAATGGCACCAACCTCCTCTCCGCCCTGCAACAACTGACCCATGTGCCCTGTATGGCTCACGTCCTTAACCTGGTGGTGCAACGGTTCTTGGGCAGGTACCCAGGCTTACAGGATGTCCTAAAGCAGGCCAGGAAAGTCTATGTGCATTTCCGCTGATCATATATTGCCAGTGCTTGGCTGGCTGAGCTACAAAAGGAGTTGAACCTGCCCAAGAACCGCCTTATATGTGACATGCCCACCAGGTGGAACTCAACTTTGGCCATGCTGCAGCGAATGCACACGCAGCAGAGGGCCAATACAGTACCTGTGCGACTATGGCACCAGGACAGGGTCAGGGAGCTCAGATTTTTTTCACCACGCCAGTGGAGCATGACCAGGGATGCATGCACTGTCCTGTCACAATTTGAGAAGGCCACGAGGATGGTGAGCAGTGACAGTGCATACATCAGTGACACTGTACCTCTTGTCCACTTGTTGGAGCATACGCTGCATGGAATAATGGACAGGGCACTTGAGGCAGAACAGAGGCAGGAAGAGGAGGACTTTCTTGCCTCTCAAGGCCCCCTTTATCCAGAAAGTGTTCCTTCTGTCCCACCCATCACACAGGAAGAGGAGGAGGAGGATTGTTCAGCATGGAGGTGGAGCCTGGCACTCATCATCAGCAGCAGTAGTCTTTTAGGGATGATTTACAGTCCCAAGAAACCGGTGGACTTGTACGTGGCTGGAAAGGAGGTGGCTGCGGATCATGTCGTTGGACCGAATGCCTCAGCTAACCTACGTTGCATGGCCTCCCTGATCCTGCAAAGCCTGCGGATCAAGGAGAGGGACCATTACTGACTGGCCACTCTCCTTGATCCACGGTACAAGGGTAAGGTTGCGGACCTTATCTTGCCATCGCAGAGGGAGCAGAGGATGAGACATCTCCGGTAGGCCTTGCAGAAAGGTCTGTGCAATGCGTTCCCAGAGACTGGGAGGTTACAAACTCCTGGTCCTGGACAAAGAGTTGCTGAGGCTTCGGTCAGTAACAGAAGGAGCAGTGGAGAAGGTGGCCGTCTGACCGATGCGTTCAGACAATTTTTTAGTCTGCAGCCCCAAGGTATTATCGATTCCAGCAACCATCGCCAGCGTCTGATATACATGGTGCAGGAATACCTAGGGGCAAGGTCAGACTTGGACACCTTTCCCACTGAAAATCCTCTGGCTTACTGGGTCTTGAGGATGGATCACTGGCCAGAGCTTGCACAGTATGCAATTGAGCTACTGGCCTTTCCTGCATCCAGCGTTCTTTCGGAACGCACATTCAGTGCTGCTGGAGGCTTTGTCACCGATCACAGGGTGCGCCTGTCCACCGGCTCGTTTGATCGACTGACCTTCATAAAGATGAATCAGTCTTGGATCACCACCAGCTACCAGGCACCTGAAGCTGATGTAACAGAATAATTTATTTTGAAATGTCACATCCCTTCAAGACTGCCTATGCTGATGCTGAGTGACTGTCCTGTTATGTTGACTGACTATCCTCTTCCTCCTCAATGATCCTGATGATAGCTTGGAAGAACATTTTTGTTTCTGGGTGCCACCACCAGTGGCTAAGACCCAATTTTTCAGCCCCTGTTTAAAGCGGTTCTGCACCCATTTCATTTAGTAAATCTCTTTGCCTTCCAAATCAGGCAAAGAGTACTAAATGAAATGTTTTTTTTTTTTTTTTTTTTTTACTTACCTTGTAATTGAAGACTTCCGGTCTTCTCTCTCTGCGGCGGCGGGCGGGGTCTCTGCGTCGATCGTCGTCACGGCGCACTGTCTCCTGGGATCTGGTGTCATTGATCCCAGGAGTCAGTGTGGGCATCTTCCGAAATCTCGCGAGATTTCGGCCACATCTTCCGAAATCTCCAGAGATTTCGGCCACATCTGCCGAAATCTCGTGAGATGTCGGCAGATGTGCCGTTACTGCGCACGCGCGAGTAACGGCGGTGCATGCTGGGCCATCTAAAGTTCCTGTGGGTGTTTCACATGCCCACAGGCAAGATGGCCCCCAGCACTAAAGAAGAAGACGAGGAACTTCATCGGACGAAAACCGGCGGCGATCGAGATGGAAGATGGAACAGGTGAGTCCCCTAATAAAGGTAAGCATACTTTATATTACGTCCTAAAAAAAAAAATTTTTTTTACAGAGTGCAGAACCGCTTTAACAGGGGCATGTAATTACAATTTTTTATGCAATGCTTTGCAACAGGTCTCATTGCTGTGCTCCAAGTACAGTATCTGTGAGAGGTTGCAGTGTTGTGGCACCAGTGCCTAAGGCCCAATTTTTTCAGCCCCTGTTAAACAGGGGCATGTAATTACAATTTTTTATGCAATGCTTTGCAACAGGTCTCATTGCTGTGTTCCAAGTACAGTATCTGTGAGGGGTTGCAGTGTTGTGGCACCAGCACCAGTGCCTAAGGCCCAATTTTTTTTAGCCCCTGTTTAACAGGGGCGTGTAATTACAAATCTAGATCTAATAATTCACAGCAGGGCCCATCCCTGCGCCCACCAAGAGTAACTGTGAGGGCTTACAGTGTTGTAGCACCAGCACCAACACCAAAGGCCCAATTTTTACTACCACTGTTCAACAATGGCATGTAATTGCAATTCCTGATGTAATAGTTCACAGTAGGGCGTTCCAGCGCCCACCAAGAGCAACTGGGCTTACAGTGTTGTGGCCACACCAACATCTAAGGGGCAAATTTCTGCAGAGTATATACGACAGGCCCCTACTTTCAAACATCCAACTTACAAACGACTCCTACTTGCAAACGGAAGGAGACAACAGGAAGTGAGAGAAAATCTACCCCTAGAAAGGGAAATTATATCATGTAAGAGTTAATATGGGAAAAAGGTGTCTCCTCTCTACAGCATCAGCTTTATCACCAATCCTTGTTTCAATAAAAAAAAAAGTTTTCCAAAAACATTTGTCATTGGGACGGAAAGTGAAATGTTCTGAACAGGTGCACAGACAGCAAAACAAATGATACAGGGGGGATAACCCTTCCCTATGTTCTCCAAAAAGCTTAAGAACAAACCTACAGTCCGGAAAAAATTCTAGCTCATATCAATTGGCATGTAGTTGCCATAATCCCTTCTGATATGTACAGATTGAAAAAAACCTCTAGAAGGTGGGATTTTCTAAGGCAACATTACAAAAAAAAAATTTTTTATAAAAAGTTGAATTTATTGTACAAAATTTTACATAGTAATGTGAATCACGAAAAACACAGTGGAATATAATCTAACAAATAATCTAAAAACAGTGTTAATGAGAGAATGATACTGTTAGCTTGTCGGTCCCAAGACCTCCAGAAAACGAAAAAAGGATTCTTTAAGTAACTTGTGGCTGTAGCCTCTTTGTCGTAATCTTTGATATAGCTATATCAAAGATTACGACAAAGAGGCTACAGCCACAAGTTACTTAAAGAATCCTTTAATAAAGTTAAGCGCTTAGAGAGAAAGGAACTAATCTTTCGAGACAAAGATCATGACTCCATGCAGTCTGTTCACTTTATTACCCAATACTCAAATCAATTTAATCAAATAAGGGAAACTCTGAATAGATTCTGGCCCCTTCTTTCCACTGATCCAGTCATTGGGAACTATGTAAAAACGTATCCTGAAATTACATACCGACGATCACCCTCATTAAGCGATAGACTAACCTCTAGTCACTTTAATCCAACAAGCGACTTAAGAATAGACAACCCAGGTACTTTCCCTTGTGGTCATTGTGAATCCTGTGTAACCCTCTCCAATTCCAGTAACACTGTTTTACCTACAGGTAAATTACATAAAATTAAGTATCGAGTAACATGCAATACCATAGGAGTAATATATCTAGCCACTTGCCGCTGTGGGTGCTTCTATGTTGGTAAAACAAAAAGAGCATTTTCTACCCGCATACAGGATCACATCAAAGCACTTCATAAAAAGAAAATTACGACAGCAATAAATCGTCATGTTGCTCAAAGTCATAACTTTGATGCAAATGCAATTCAGTTCTCTGCTTTAGAACATATACCAACTAATGTACGTGGAGGTGACATAGATACCGTATTTATCGGCGTATAACACGCACTTTTTCCCCCTAAAAATCGGGGAAAGTCGTGGGTGCGTGTTACACGCCGATACCCCCAAAAAAAAAATTCAAAAATGGCAAAAATGGCAAGCGCCGCCAAAAAATAGCGAGCGCCGCCGAAAAAGACCGAGGCGCGGCCGAAAAAACCCGAAGCCGCGCCGGAATAGACCGAGCAGACTGTTCGGCTCTACTCGGAGTCCTGCCTCCCTGCGCTCGTTCCGGAAACAGCAGGGAGGCGGGACCGCGATCGGAGCTGAACAGTCGGCTCGGCCTTTTCCGGGGCCGCTTCGGTCTTTTTCGGCCGCGCCTCGGACTTTTTCGGCGGCGCACGCGACAGAGTCTCGGCGGCGGGAAATTTAAACCCGGACCGGACTTCTAATGTCGCTGGGCATGGCTGCAATGACGCTGGCAAGGTACAACGTCCCTGGGCAAGGCTGCAACGACCCTGGGCAAGGCTGCAACGACCCTGGGCAAGGCTGCAACGACCCTGGGCATGGCTGCAACGACGCTGGGCATGGCTGCAATGACGCTGGGCATGGCTGCAGTGACGCTGGGCATGGCTGCAGTGACGCTGGGCATGGCTGCAATGACGCTGGGCAAGGCTGCAATGACGCTGGGCAAGGCTGCACTGACGCTGGGCAAGGCTGCACTGACGCTGGGCAAGGCTGCACTGACGCTGGGCAAGGCTGCAATGACGCTGGCAAGGCTGCAATGACGCTGGGCAAGCTGCAAATGACGCTTAAATGTAAGTTTTTTTTTTTTCCCTAAACTTCCCTCCTAAAACTTTTTTTCCTTAAAATGCCCTCCTAAACTTGGGGTGCGTGTTATACGCCGGTGCGTGTTATACGCCGATAAATACGGTAATCAATTACTCCAACTTGAAACAAGGTGGATACACACCCTGGATGCTACCAGACCTCCAGGGTTGAATGAATATATTAGCTTCAAATAGTTTCTATAACTTATAGATAATTTTTGGTCTAAATCACCTATACCTGTAGTTTATTATCTATTATTTCTACAAGTATCATTTCCATTCTCGGATTCTGTGTTTGATGTTGCTGGTCCCTTCCCCTCTCTCCCCCCTCTTTTCACTCCTTTCTCCTTCCCTCCTTCTCTCCATCCCCTCCCCCTCTCTCGTTCCAAATTTCTATCTCTGCTTACTATAGCCCACTGAGGTAACTCCTATTCCACGCTGAAGCTTGCTCCATGTAAATCATTATGAAAAAAAGATTGTTTAGGCTTGCGTATAATATACACAGTAAATCAAGTATAGCGAACAGTTGAATACTGTATGGGAAATGAATAGACTGTACTTTGTTCAAATAACATTCTTCCAATTAGTCTTAAATAAACTTTATTTACTCAAAGTTCATTGTATCATATATGTTCACTGTCAATAGTTAAGTGCATATAGGTCATTTATTGTAAAACTGTTAGGCAAATTAATATATAAATGATACTGATGTTAAAAAACCTGCATATGTCTGGGTTAAAGCTGTAATAATTGCTACACTTTTGAATATCTTATTGTTATTCCAGCTCGTGGTACCGGGTCTGGTCTCCCCTGATGAGGGGAGTAGGGCTGTGGCGGGGTGGGATGACGGGAACAGGGATGCCTGTTCTTGCTCTCGGTCTGCCCCACATCTGTGCATCCCTCTATCCCCTCTTCCCCTATGGCACTTGATTGCCTTTCCAGCTACTTTTCCCGTTATTCCTTCCCTTTATTCAGAAACCGCCGATACATGGGGGAGGTGATCGCCTATTTAGGACTACTCCCAGTGGTTTAGTATGGACACCCGAGGGCGGCGCTAGGTTCTTAGCCCGCCCAACTTAGCCTCTGTTGCCTTTTGCGCAGCCGTCGCGATTACGTCATCACGCTAGACTACGCACTGACCGCCAGGCATTATGGACCTTGTAGGCCGCCTGGTCGGTCCCTGCGTTTGTGCATGCACAGAGGCTCCTCTGTCCGCTGATTGGGAGGCGTGAATACACGCCCTCCCAATCTGGGAGACAAGATTTAAGCCGGCACCGGTGCTCATTCCAGCACCGGACCTTGGAGGCACCTGACGCAGATACGTTTCCTCTTGACAAGTAAGCTCTATAATAAGACCAAACCTTTACATACTCACTGCTCAACCCTATAATCTTCAGCTTATTATCTTGTTTATTATTTCTGATACTCGCAGGGACCATGTTCCTGCTGAGACCGCCTATGTCCTGACCGTGCTTTGGATCAGTATCCTAGACTATATTATACTATTTGTGAATATAGGTCACTATATAGGTAGGATAACCTCTTTTTTTAACCATTGAAAAATAGTTACTAATTCTAGGCACCAGTATTAAGCTCAGATTATCAATTTTATTTAGGTGCCTCGCTTACCATCTATTTCCAACCAGTGTCTGAGGTCTATTCCACATTTTGATTTTATAGTCTAATTAAAGTGAGTATTGAGACTTTTTGTCCGGTCCACAGTGATATGCTATATATCTGTGGAGTATTTTTCCACAGATAAGCAACACTGTGTTTTCTATCCCTAAATATGACTATTACCATTTAAATTTAAATTTATGTGACTTATATTAAGACGTCTTTTGCTAGGTTTTTTTTTTTGTCTCCTGCTATCCACTGAAGGATATCCATTGGGCGACCCCACCCCTCTCTCGGCTGATTGTTTCATTATTATCACCCTTTATTGTCTCTGGGTAAGTTTGGGAACTGAATTATTGGTTTGCATATACCATCTAGTTGGAGCAGAGTGGGAGAGTGGTCAGATATGCCGTTGTCTCCCCTCTCGCCCCGCCCCCCCCCCCTTCCCTATTAAACCCCTCTTTTCAACTGGGGGGCTCAGTACCTGCGTCCATGAACTGTTATTAATTTCTACTTCTCTCCACATAGATACAATATTTCTGTACAGTAGGCCAACCCTGAGGAAGCCATTGATATGGCGAAACATGTCGGAAAACTTCATTAAGGCCTGCACTGTCTACTTCAGGTTATTCTATCCATTGTAACTAAGAGACTTTCTTTAACCAGATGAAAATCTGGAATCAGACAAAAAATAATTTTTCTTCTCATAAATGTATTGGTCTGCTATAATTGGGGACTTTCAAGCTTTTGTACTAATTACTTTGTTAGGCCTTTAGAAATAATTTTTGTATTTCCTTTTTGTGAAATTGTGCTCTATATATTTGTAATAAAACTTTACGTGATTTTTTAAAACTCAAGCACTGAATTGTCGGCAACCCTTATTTATTTATTTTGCAATTTTGCACCGATATAATCCCTATTTTCTACCCTCCTTTAACACTTACCTACCAAAAGGGATGAGGTGCTGTATAACTTTGTGGATCCTCTCTGCCATTTTTACACAATCTCTGGGAGTAAGTTACTGGTACAATGACCGCACTTGATTCAGCGTATACTCAGCACATATAGGGTAATAGGTTTTATCAACCACTGTGAGATGTTGCAGTGCCATGTGGTGAAGGAATACTGTACCTTGGTAGTCAGCGTTTGTTCCCTTTATCTATCGGAGCACGCTCCTGTGTGTATTCACTGGCATTCCCTATGCAGGGTTTCAACTTCTCAGGTGAGACCTCAACCAGGCGTATCTCCCCCAGACAAGGACATTTTCACCCCATTGATGTGTCACCTGGCACCCTCTAATCTGGCCACAGACACCTTATTATGCATAAGTGCCTGCACCATATAAATTCCGTTACGTCAATATATGCCCTACATTACACAGCTTTTCTTCTTTCAACTCCTCCCTCCAACAAAAAAAAAAAACACATATTTTAAATTTTCATGTTCTGATGGATTGGATGTGTTATATTCCTTCCCCCAACCTCCAACCCATTGTACGTATATTAATAACACGTTTGCATTCATCAGGAGAGAGTCCAGCAAAAAATGTTTCAAGTCTTGTTGATAGGCACAGTCTTTCAGATTCAGCACCAGATCGTCCATAGGAAAAGAAAAAGTATTAAAGTGAATCTTTTTGTTTGTCCTGTCTCTCCTGATGTTTATTAGAACAAATTTGGGGCGTGGTATGGCACAGACAAACTGCCAACCAGATGATAATCTGTCATCCATTTTCCAGAAACCTTTCCAATCTCGCTCCACCAGGATTCTGGAATTGAAAAACAAGAGCAGAATCAAATTCTTATCCATAATATCTGCCCGCTTACTATATTTACTCATATTTCCCTCCTTGGAATCCAGGAACTTAGTTTTCCTGGCTTCTGCAACTTTGACCAAACTATCAAAACAACCATGACCTCTTTAGGCAGAACCCACTCTAAAATGGACCCCATGGTATGATCAAAAATTTCAAAACCGAACGTCACTGTTGTTTCTCAAAAATTCTCAATTTAAAAACACTAAAAAACAACCAATACATTTATCTGTATCTTACGATCTATGCACTAACTCCCCTTTCAGGTGGACAAAGGCTAAACCTTTTGGAACTCTTTTCCATCTGAATGAAAGTAATCAAGTAAAGAGAAAAAAAAAAACTCCCGTGGCTAGAATGGTTTTCTACCAACTTTGTCTTAAACAAAATGTACCCAGCTGCTACCTGAGGGCATTGTCCATTACCCCCCTTTCAGGTGGACTAAACATACTAATGTCCCACCTCAACAATAAATAAATAAAACTAAAATAGATGACTAAACAAATACCAAAAAAAAAATTAAAAGTCTGGCCATTATCACCCAAGAACACCATGACAAGACAACCACCATACAACAATGACAAACACTCAACTTTTAATTAAAGACATCCATGGATTTTCCTCCTGAGGAGAGTGCATGCTCTTTTTGATCTGAAAGACAATTAGTGAATGGGAAAAACAACACAAACAAAACATTTGTAACTTCATTTGTAACTCTTTAGTCCATTAACGTCAGACTATTGTTTAAATTTGTTTTCATTGTTTGCAAACAATTACTAATTAATGAGCTCATGGTACCATGTGATAATCGATTATGTATTTACAATAACATAACCCCTGTTTTGCTATATTTGCCCACTGTTGTTCTCACTTTGACAGACCTGCAAAAAAAAAAAAAATTGTATCCAAACCCGTTTAGCTTCTTTCCTGGTCTCTGGAAAGGAACACAAAGACAATGATTATACACAAATTATCATGACAATTGATTTTTTTAAGTCCCCCAAGCCTTTTCCCATTCATTGTACTTCTAGAGGAACAATTGCCATACTTCTTATACTAAGCAGCAGTATTGGTAAACTTTGCCATATTACTCAGGAAAAATGGCAATGCAATTTGTGTCCAACTACATACAAGCCAGAATGGTAGATTAGCCCAGGGGGCAAATATTGGAATGTTCATCCAGTCTTGTTGCTGGCTGTGTTTAGGGTGTGGACTGTCATTTCTTATCTCTCCTTCAGAACTTTGTGATCTGTCCTGGCTGCTATCTTTCATATCAGGCCTTTGTGCTATGCTGTCCCTGTCCTGGGTGGGGGTTTTCATTGCAGATACCTGTATTTCTGGGGTTTCCTACTCCACACTAGCAATTTTAAGGGCTTTATGAAATCTATGTCTATTCAATTTAGAATGTCTGAACTCTCTCCGCCTTCCTGTATTTCTGCTTATTACGTATACACCTACCTTTGACCCATATTCGCTATCACTGGACTCTTGACAGAAATCTCGCAGGATATTGACAAAATTTTGGTAGGACCTAGCATTCCTCAGAGCCATTCTAGTGGGATAGCTTACATAACACTTATTGGCCATCGAGTATATGAAACTTGCATCATCCTCCAATAAGTCAGGACAGTTGAAGACTCTCGTATACAATGCATGATACTCACTGCAGAACAATATTGGGTCAACTCCTCTCCTAAACTTCATTTGTTGCAAATCACTCATACCAATAATCACGACTGTCCACAATACGCTGCAACTCCTTCCTCCGCACCTCTGCATCTGCTAAGTTATCATTAACCTGTGCCGATAACTGGCCTACCAAAGGTCCTGGTAGCCATGCTTTTAGAAGAGAGCATGCATCCTCATTACTCAAATGGAATTTAAGGACTAGAGCTTCAAACTTATTGGACAGACTCACTGGCAACTCCAGGGCATTAAATTCACCCAGAATCTGGCATAACGTCTCTCTTGGATTGTAATCAAACTGTTATTCTGCTTTGACGCTATAGGCGCAATAGTAGACTTTGTTTCATCACAGCTCTTCTCCTCATTGACTGTGCAGATATCAGCCAATTGGCATGTTGCTTTGTGCTCATTGAGCGATATTATACACTGTTCTTTAATAAGAAGTTGGGAGCGTGCGTTTGCTAATTTTCTTTCTAAAGACATAACCAATTCTTCCATCTCTGACAACTTTATTCGCAATGACTCTAAAAGTTTGCTCTTCATATCACAGTCCATGCTGCACCTCTGAAGCTGTTCTTGTAGCTCACTGTTTTTCCCCGACAAATCGCCGGCTTTTGCCCACAATTCATCCATCTCACTACTGGAGGCTGTTGCAATGTTTAGAAGGTTTCCACTGACTTGCTCTATGTCCTCCCCAAGACGTCTCCTCTCTGCTTCCCACTTCCCCCCCATTTGCTCAGATATAAATTTAATTCTGAGCAACACTGCAATCTCATTAGCCAACTTTTCTTTCTTCACTTTCTTTTTTAGCTGTTTACCCAATAATCTGCTATTATGTTGCTGACACTGAGACACTACTACATTACACTGGCTTTTAAGAGGTTCATCTGCACATGAATGAAAACTGGCAGAGGCATACTTTTTAACATATGTATACACAAGTTCCATTTTCACAACCATACAATCCACACAATACACACTTCTATTTGTACTAACGTTCCAACACTGCACTGAGTAATAAACCAAACCCAATTATCGTTAGCTCTTACAACTCACGGAAAAAAAAACTAATCGCTCCCATCGCATTCAAGATTCTTCATTCATTATCACTTTTACCTGATATCATTCTAAACAATAAAACTTTTGCCTATCCATAGAAAAGACTAACCACACTAAAGCCCCATACACACGGTCGGATTTTCCGATGGAAAATGCCCTATCGGACAATGTTGTCGGAAATTCCGACCGTGTGTAGGCACCATCGGACATTTTCCATCGGATTTTCCATCGGACAAAGTTTTATCTTCTGCTCTCAAATTTTCCGACAACAAAGTCCGATCACACAAATTCCGATCGTGTGTAGCCTAGTCCGACGGACAAAGTGCCACGCATGCTCAGAAGAAATTCTGTGACGGAAGCGCTCGGTCAGGTAAAACTACCTTTCCTAATCGACACAGCACATTCGTCACGCTGCAATGTTAAAATGTGTTTAATGCAGCGCATTCTCTTTTTCTTTACAATGCAAGAAGAATGACGTGTTTTAGCTGCTCCTATTCACACTGACTTCTCACAAACTTATTTATTTATTATTTTTCATGATTTATTGGCTCGATGTTTTTTTTTCGTCAGATCGTAAAAGAATGTTTGTTATATTTTTTGGAGGATTTGTCATTTCTTTTTTTTTTTTTTTGGAATACATATTTCCTTTATTAATTTTTTTTTTTTTTTTTTGAGGGGGGTTGTGTGTCTTAACTTAGCAAAACAACATTATTATCATTTGTATTTGTAGCCTAAATTCACTCGGAGGTTGTTTGTTGTTGGTGCCCCTTGTTAATTGGACTTTATGATTTGTGAAATGTACCTGCTTACTCACAAATAAACTGTCATTGTTGAAAAGTAAAACACATAGGCAATGATTTTTTGAAATCAAAAATACCTTTATTTAGGTCTCAGCAACAAACCAAAGAGGAACGCAGCGATGGAGAAACTTGGGGAATTAGCAAAGCCTTGGACCCCTACGGCAAACATCATTTTTTAAGGTTCAAAAATTGGTGGCCTGAGGAGTACGTATCTTAATAAGAGAGTGCTATCTGGTCCTGAAGCCCAAAACATCCGGAACTGCAGCAGATGCCATCTAGGTCCCCAGGCTCTGGTCATATGAGAGGCTCCATCTTCTCTCAGACTAGACTGAATCCAGGTCGTCACTCTCTGGTCTTCCTTCCACGCTTCCTTGCACGCTGTGGCTGTGGTGCTGGAGGTGTGGCAGAAGGAGGAGGAGACGGAGCATGGTGACTCTCGCAAACATGTGTGATTGGGGTCATCCCCCCAGCCACCCCCTTATTTAGTACCTTGAGGATGACCTCCTCACACATGCTGCGTTGCCCCACCTCCATATCCTTCATTTTAGTGGCAACCAAGGAGCCAAAGGCCTCCTCGTAGGTGGGTGTGGCATGTAGTGAGGCTGAATCCTCTCTTATCAGCCGGAGCGCTGACTCCCCCACATCCCCCCCTTCTCGCCCTTTTGTAGGGAAGGCGGAGGGGAGGGACTTGGGATACAGTCAGGCTCCTAGGCCTACCCACCTCTTGGCTGCCACTACCCACCTCTTGGCTGCCACTAACCCCTGCCTCCTCCTGACTGCCACATTCCACAGCCACCTCCTGGCTGAGGTCTTCCTGTGTATGAAAAAGGGACATAGTTTCAGTTATTTGTTCATCAAACACACACAATTTTCATCTATTGACTGTTGCAAAATGTTTACAAATAGAAAACCATACAATTCTCTGGCCAGCAGTTTATATTCTTGCCCCAAATGTCTCCAACACTACTGTCCGTTGATATGTCAAACACGTTAGGAACTAAGCAATTGGGGATCCTGAATTAAGTGAACATCATTCCTTTTTCACAAAAATGGGTACAAAACTACTATACCTGGTTTAAGCTGGGCTCCTCCACCTCTTCCAGACTGGAAGGCCCAGGTTGCTCCTCGAAGCCTCATCAGGGGTGGCCTGCGTGGAAGGACGCGTGCAAGGAAGAGTCGAGAGTGACTCCCTGACATCAGCCTGGTCTTTGAGAAAATGGAGCCTGTCATAGTACCAGAGCTTGGGGACATAGACCTCATCTGCTGCAGCTCCAGATGCTTGGGACTTCAGGACCTTATTGCGCTCCCTGAAATATGTACTCCTCAGGCTGCCAATTTTTATTCTTAACTTGTCAACGGTTGCCGTGGGGATCACCGGCTTCACAAATTCAAGAAGTTTCTTCATCGCTGCGTACCTCTTTGGTTTGTTGCTGTATTCGGGGTGTTTTGCCCACCACAAAAGGGTCAATTCCCGATACTTATCAATGAAGAGGGGGAGAAAACTGACGTTATTGAAGCTATACATCTTCTCTGCAAGACACAACACCACACAAAACACTAAATAATGTCAGGCTAAACTCTACTAATCTTCTCCATAAATAAGCCTCAAGGTCTAAGCAGTCTAGGCTACTGATGTACCAAGTTCAAATTGTACCTTCGTTCTAGCGATCGTCTTGTGCGTCAGCTCTCTCTCCCCTCGGCTCACAGATCGTCGCTACGACACACGCGTGTGACGTTTTATATACAGTGCGCATGCGTGAAACTCCGCCCGCCCCTGACGATCTTTCTCGTTTATTCCCCACACTATCTCTTTATGGCGCAGTGGGGAGAGCACATGGCGGGGACACAGCAGGTGCACCCTAAATGTTACAGCAACGAGGAGGAGGACGAGGAAAGGCCAGAGGCAGAAACGTCCCTATCCCGGAGGCTTAAATTTAAGGCCTCCAATATGTCTTTTGGAGAAATGTTGGAGATGGTGGACATATTGAAGAGGAGCGACTATGATGGGAAGTATGGGCCTTACCTCAACCCAAATGTCAGAAAGGCCAAGATCATGTCTAAAGTTGTGAGGAGGCTGTACAATAATTTTGGGGTACAACGATCCAAGGAACAACTGAGGAAACGCTGGTCAGACCTGAAACTGAGGGAGCCCGATCAGTACAGAAAGATCAAGCGAATTCTTCAAAAAAGTAAGTAGTTGTCGTGTTTTGTGTTTTTTTATTCTTGCTTGCATACTGCTCCATGTGGTTGTTTTTTTCAATGTTGTACATTTGAAAATGGCCACTTTCATGTTCGTCTGTCCATTCGATCGTACTCAACCTCGATCTTTCTGCCACTGTCATGTTCGTGTGTGTCCATTCGATTGTACTCAACCTCGATCGTTCGGCCACTTATAATACGATGTTTGGTGAAGTTTTTAGTGAAAGGAAGTTTGTTGTCAATAGAGATGTCATCAAGAATGTAAAGCAAATTTCATCAATGTAAAGGAGAGGTCACTCAGTAGCTGTTTACCCATCTGGACTCTAGAGCACTAGTGCTGGGACACCCAAACCCCCTTTCTATTATGCTGTTACACATGTGCTCCAGTGGATACTATAGGGGTGTCTCCATCTGACAAACTTCAACCAAAAATGTAGTAAGTTTTGCACCTTTACAAAGTGACTACATTAATGTTGTTGTCATTTGAACCTGGCCACAAACAACTATTGTCCCTCACTTCCAAGCAATGTTTGACATTTCCTATTTCTGCCCTCAATAGATTGTTGTGCTAAATATTCCTTTTGTACATTCTCATAGGGGAGCAAAGACTCGGGACGTCTGAGGACACCAGGAAACCCACAGCTCCCAAAGAAGGGGAAATACCAACACCAGAAGCAGAGGAGGAGGAGGAAGGAGAGATCATCGAACTTGGAGAACTTGTCACCACAACAGGTGAGTGTGGGAGAACCCAGCTACTGGTAAGCTAATCAATGTATGCCTGCCTCTTTTACAATAGCCATTTTGTTGTTTTTTTTTTGTGTTTTTAGGTGATGTGGATGTTGTGGAAGAAGAATCGCACTTTACCACTGAAAGTGCACACGTACTCATCAGGGAGATAATGGTGTGCAATCGAGATCTAGATGAGATCAAGAAAAACGTCAATGATGTTCAACAAAAAATGAAGAACATCATTGATGTTTTAGGGAAAATCTGAAAACGCACAAAGTAATTATCACACATTTGTGGCTGTTTCTCACAACATTTTAAACTTAATAACTGTGCCAAATTTGGAAAATGCACACATTGTGTCAACATGTGCTAGCTCCCATAATGGTGGATGAATTACAACGTTTTGGGGGTGCAACCACTTTACTAACTACTAAAGTGGGTGAGGTGAAGGGGTTGCACCCCCAAAACACGTCCATTGATCCCCATGATGGGAGATTGCACATTTGAACATTCTAGGCATGTGTTTTAGCATCAAATGCCCATTTTGATACCCAAATTGTGTGCATGGTCTAAATTTAAAGTTTCCAGGGGTGACACCCCATGTGATGAAGGCAAGATCAAACACACTTTGAACATATAGTCATGTCTGATCTTGTCTTCACTTTTGAAAGTTGAACTTGCAAGTTCCTATGTTCAGTCTTTTATGTTTGGCTACATGCCTGGTTTTACCAAATGCGGAATGTTAGTAAACAATGTTCGAAAGAACCAAGATCTTGTCAGTTTTGCCAAGAATTTTTGAAAGGCACTTGTGAATGTGTTGTAAGTAACATTTTTACATCTAAAAAATGTGTGGCTTCCTTATTTAAAAACACAAAAGCATTATTTATGGCAAAAGTAAATGATTTTGGGGACAATGGGTGTTATTTACTAAAGGCTATTCCAGTTTGCACTGCAAGTGTATTTTCCAGGGCACTTTTGCAGTGGACTTGTAGTGCATAGTGGATTTGGCTTATGTAAATGACACCCACAGTGCTTTGTAATAAAACACGTAGCACACCATTTTTGGGAATACACACATTTCTGTCATGGTGATGAAAAGGAGTATTTTGGGTGTCAGTTATGCACTACAAACCTTCTCTAGACAAAAGATAAGGTATCACACACACAACATGAGAAGATTCTTTTTGGGAAGAAGAGACTGTTACCTCCTTTTGCCCAGAAAGTGCATTCCCACTGTTGAAGATAAAGGGCCAACATTATTAAGACAAATAAGCTAGAACACACCTACAAGAAACACAAGCAGGAAATGACAAGAAATCATAGGTCTGGTTAAAAAATATATTTAATAAAAAAATGCCTCTCACACATCGTCAGGCAGAGCAATGGCCCCCCTACCCACAAAGTAGTCCATATATCGCTTGCGGACCTCGCGGGCATTTAGAGGGGGCAAGCCAGGACGTGCCGCTTGAAGGGCTGTGAGGTCGGCATTGTAAGGCCCGTCCACATCTGGGCCAACGGGCACAACATAGTTGCTGCTATGTCTTTTGAGGAAGTTGTGCAATATGCAGCAGGAAAGAACTATATGGTTGAGCTTGTATTTCGCCAAGTTAATAGCCGCCAAAAACAGGCGGAAGCGGCTGGCCAGGATCCCGAAGGTGTTCTCCACCACTCTGCGGGCTCTCGACAGCCTGTAATTGAAGACCCTCTGGTCTGGGGTGAGGGTCCTCATCGGGAAGGGCCTCATCGGATGGGTGGTCAGCGCAAACGCTTCATCCGCGACAAAGACGAAGGGGAGTCCTTCAGCATTCTCCTCTGGAGGTGGCAAGCACAGACTGCCACTCTGGAGACGCCAGTAGAACTCCGTGTGCGCAATGGCACCACCATCCGAGATCCGGCCATTCATCCCCACGTCCACATACAAAAACTCGTATTACGCCGACTCCACCGCCAACATCACTACACTATTAAACCCCTTGTAATTATAATAGTATGACCCCTGGGGGGTGGGACGATGCGGATGTGTTTCCCATCAATTGCACCTCCGCAGTTAGGAAAGTCCCAACGGCTGGCAAAGTGGGAGGCCACAGTCTGCCATTCCTGTGGCATGGAAGGGAACTGTGGAGTGAAACAAGAAAAAAAAAGTTAGTCACTTTGCACATAAACATTGCAAGCAGATTAGACACTAACATCTTGGAACAAGATCAGACTTAAATTGTAACCTTGAAAGTATTTGCACCCCAAAGTACAAGGTCCCCCTAGCAGATTACTCACCCCCCATCAATCCCCCCACTTCTGATGGGCCATTGACAATAACTAGGGGTTTGGGGGGGGGATTGGACAGGTAACCCTCTGCACTTCATTGATAGCCAAATGGCTCAATAATGTGTGCATGTTTGGCCAGACCCTCCTTACTTAACACTATTGGCAGCCCACAGGAAAGATAAAAGAACCTTCCTAATCACCCCCCCCCCCCAAAAAAAGGGGAAGCACATTTTGACATTCTGCAATTACCTATCAAGCTAATAGGAGGAAAATACCAAAAAAATTAGACAATGGAAAGTCTGGAGCCAGCCCCTTGCACTACATACTTTGCTGAATTCATCCCTAAATATGACCACTATAAAAGAGGTAGGTATATAGTGTGTATTGAGCTTGGCAAAGCCAGCAGATAGAGGATTAGTAGCATCTGACAGAGCAGTTGGGGCAGGGGGTTCCTAATGAGTTTGGCACCCCAAAAAAAGTGAAGGGAAAAATGCATAAAGGACAAAAGGGGCACAGCATATTAGAGCATATTGCAATCATGGTAATTAGGAAGGAGGTCAAAAATACAAGTCATTAGCAAACAGAGCATACATAGAAGGAATAGTAAAGGAGAAATGTTACCTTAATATAGTCCTCCTGCAGGACCTGGATTATGGCAGAACAGGTCTCTGGAATAATGATTCCCAGAGCCTGGGGAGAGATACTTGTGGAGAACTTCAGATCCTGAAGGCTTCTCCCTGTCGCCAAGTACCTCAACGTGGCAACAAGCCTCTGCTCCGGAGTGATGGCTTGTCTCATGCAGGTATCCTGCCGGCTGATAAAAGGGGTCAGCAAAGCCAAAAGACGGTGAAAAACAGGGTCCGTCATCCGGAGAAAGTTCCTGAAATCATCAGGATTATTCTCCCGGATCTCACGAAGCAAAGGCATGTGCGAGAATTGGTTACGCTGAAGCAACCAATTCTTGGTCCACATACTCCTCCTCGCTCTGTTCATGGACGGTCTTGGCTCAAAGCTAAAAGCCCGACACCAAGTCCGCGTACAGCACGAACTCGGCGACGAGTACGTACGGGAAACATCGCTCACAACCAGTTCCCACCCAAGTCCCTTAGTAGCCAGTGTACCATATGGGCAATACCTCCGTGTCAAACGCAACTGCAGTCAGGACTCACATTTCAAAGTGGAGGCCAAAATACTGCAGCAACGTTTGCAACACCGAGGCTACAGTCAAACATGTCTAAAAAAGTCATATCTGAAAGCCAAACGGCAAAATCGTTCCAATCTCATTCATGGAACTAAAGTATCCACCACTGATCCGGGCATCAGAATCATTACCCGTTTTTCTAGACACCATGCTCAGGTGCGCAAAATTTTTTGACAAATACTGGTACTTGCTCAAGGCTGATCCCTTGGTCTCTAAACATGTGGGCGATCACCCTGAAATCACGTTCAGGAGATCTCAATCTCTCTGAGATACTCTCGTACGCAGTCACTATGTCCCAACACAAGAGGGATGCTCTAACCCCAAAAAGAATGTTGGAACCAAACCCTGTCACAAATGCAACTTTTGTCGCTACATATACGCATCAAAACAGATTACTTTACCCAACAAACGTATTTATAAACCAAAATTTCTGGTCAATTGCCAATCAGTTGGTATAGTATATATTATGTTATGTGAATGCACAGCCTTCTATATAGGAAAAACCAAACGTCCATTCTTTCACCGCATAAGGGATCATGTAACCCTTGTTCGTGGAAAGAAGATGGAAACTCCAATTAGCCGTCACATGGGACTTTTTCATGCCCATGATGACCAAAAAATGCATTTCTATGCAATTGAGCATGTACCTCCGGGGGAAAGGGGGGGTAACTATGATCGCACCTTACTTCAGCGTGAGGCTCGCTGGATCTTTGATTTAAAAGCTACTACCTTCCCAGGGTTAAATGATGCCTTAAGTTATAAATCATTTCTCTAAATATATGCATTTTTAAATCTTTACAGGAATTTAATTCTTCCCCCATTTTCTTTTCTTTCCCTTTTGTCCCCCTTTCCTCTACTTTGTCATTTCTCTGCGTAACCATTTAAATGGACTTACTAAATGTGTCATTTTATATGATATGTATTTGTACTTATTGTTAAATAATTTTTTCTCTGTTAAAAGCAGATTGGAAAATGAATGGCTGGGCCGACCTGCCATATGCAATTACTTGGAATTTTTTAATTGTGCTTATTTTTAGCATGTTAATGCTCAACATTTATACATTTGAGGTGCTCCCTACAGGATGCCTATTCTGCATACATAGTCGCTTGCACAGGCGCCCTGGGGTTGATGATGAGTTGCAGTTATACAGATTTCCTTCGCTGCTCCCTTCAACTTCCCCATACTCATGGCCCGCCCAGCTCAGGTTGTCCTCGGCCTGTTGATCGCCCCCCTTCCCTCCTCCCCCATGGGATATGCTCTGGCAGTGGTTTACGCCCGCTGCCATATCTCTTCCCCATGAAGGTTAGATGCCCCATCCTCCGTCACTCTGAGGTGTGGGCAATCAGGACCTATCAAGATGGCCGCCGCACAGCGGTGCGCCGTCTGACGTCATGCGTCTGTGACATGGTTCGCCGCCGACGCATGCGTACCACGCACACCGGGACACCCAGCGCTGGACGCAGCCGCTTTAGCGCCCGCGACCCGGCGGTGATGTCAGACGCCGCTGGGTCGGAGAGCCGCTATTTAAGGCACTTCCCCCTGTCACTAATTCCCTGTCAGGAGCCATTGCACACGAGGAAGCGAGGCGGTTCATCCGCCTTCCCCCTTGAGCCGAGCCCGCCACCACTATCTATCTTCTAAAGGGGTAAGATATCTCTATCCGCACACTTTACAACTTTTACAAAGCCTATTTGAGATTGATCTCTATTTGCATTAACATAAATGGCTGGATATTAATAGAGCACGTTATCTTGTTTATTTCAGATAACCAAATATCTCAAACAATTTTTGGACTTGGTGCAGCTTAAATCTGCACCATACTTTGAACATGTTAATCTCAAGTTCATTAACCTACAGCGTACCCTTAAAATAATTTCAGGTAAATTTCTTATACCAGCATTTTCATGGTATATTTTAATCATTTACTCACGAGCCATACAATCAAAATTGCCCCATTAATGGCCTTATCTATTCAAACTTTTTTAGCGTGTCTCTCTGCAAGCGACTTGCTGCTCTCTGTGGCATCCTGTGAGTAAATCATCTCTTATCTAGAAATCTGTTTTTATACAAGAAATCGACATTACTATATGCAGCTTTTTCAGACCTATCAAAGTATATGTGGTAAGTCCTGCCCAATCCCACTTTTTCATGCTCCCATCTGCTTTCTATGTCCCTTGTTCATGAAACATTGTATAAATCAAACTATATATAAAATGCTCAGTTCACCAGATGTATATATTTGAGTCAAGTTATATACGCTGTATAAACATGCACACTTTGTTTGTGTAATTTTGAAAAGGATGCATTTTCATGCAATTCTGTTATTTCAGCATATCTTTGAGCTAAACCTGAAGAAACTCCATAGAGTGAAACATGTCGAGTATGGCGAAGCTCTACACAAATTTCGTCTGATTTAACACATATGTCTGTAAAGTATGGATGTATTACCTGTGTCCTTTGCTGTTTTTTGTCCTTATGGGAAAATAAAAATCTAACTTTTTTATACATCATTACTGCCTATGTGTACCATTGCCAACCCAGATACCATATACAAAAAATCCCTAAAGCTTGTGGCCTCTTCCTTTTCCCCTTTTTCATTTTTTCACCCCTACAATACAGACCCCTCTACATTACAGAACCCCCCTACATTACAGAACCCCCCCCCCCGTAAAATACAGAACCCCCTACATTACAGACTCCCTACAATACAGAACCCCCCTACATTACAGAACCCCTTACATTACAAACCCCCCTACAATACAGAACCCCCCTACATTACAGACCCCCCTACACTACAGAACCCCCCACATCACAGACCCCCCTACACTACAGAACCCCCCCCCCCCACATTACAGACACCCTACAATACAGACCCCCCCTACAATACAGACCCCCCCTACAATACAGAACCCCCTAAATTACAGACCCCCCTACAATACAGACCCCCCTACATTACAGACCCCCCTACAATACAGAACCCCCCCCCACAATACAGAACCCCCTACATTACAGAACCCCCCTACAATACAGGACACCCTTACAATGCAGAACCCCCCTACATTACAAAACCCCCCTACATTAAAGACCCCCCTAGAATACAGAACACCCCTACAATACAGACCCCCCCCCCTACAATACAGAACCCCCTTACAATACAGAACCCCCCTACATTACAGACCCCCCTACAATACAGAACCCCCCACAATACAGAACACACCTACATTACAGAATCCCCCCTACAATACAGCACAACCTACAATACAGATCCCCCCTACATTACAGACCCCCCTACAATACAGAACCCCCTACAATACAGACCCCCCCTACAACACAGACCCCCCTACAATACATACAATACAGAACCCCCCTACATTACAGAACCCCCTACAATACAGAACCCCCCTACATTACAGAACCCCCCTACAATACAGAACGCCCCCTACAGTACAGAACCCCCCTACATTACAGAACCCCCCCCACAATACAGAACCCCCTACAATACAGACCCCCTACAATACAGAACCCCCCTAAAATACATAACCCCCCTACATTACAGAACCCTCCTACAATACAGAACGCCCCCTACATTACAGAACCCCCCTACATTACAGAACCCCCCCACAATACAGAACCCCCTACAATACAGACCTCCCTACAATACAGAACCCCCCTACAATACAGAACCCCCCTACATTACAGAACCCCCCTACAATACAGAACACCCTTACAATACAGAAGCCCCTACATTACAAACCCCCCCTACATTAAAGATCCCCCTACAATACAGAACACCCCTACAATACAGACCCCCCCTACAATACAGACCCCCCCTACAATACAGAACCCCCCCTACAATACAGAACCCCCCCTACATTACAGACCCCCTACAATACAGAGCCCCCCACAATAAAGAACACACCTACATTACAGAATCCCCCCTACAATACAGCACAACCTACAATACAGATCCCCCCTACATTACAGACTCCCCTACAATACAGAACCCCCCTACAATACAGACCCCCCCTACAACACAGAACGCCCCCTACATTACAGAACCCCCCTACATTACAGACCCCCCCCCACAATACAGAACCCCCCCTACAATACAGACCCCCCTTACAATACAGAACCCCCCTACAATACATAACCCCCCTACATTACAGAACCCCCCTACAATCCAGAAGTCCCCTACATTACAGAACCCCCCTACAATACAGAACGCCCCCTACATTACAGAACCCCCCTACATTACAGAACCCCCCCACAATACAGAACCCCCCTACAATACAGAACCTCCCTACAATACAGAACCCCCCTACAATACATAACCCCCTACATTACAGAACCCCCCTACAATACAGAACCCCCTACATTACAGACCCCCCCCCCCCTACAATACAGAACCCCCCCCCTACATTACAGAACCCCCCCCCCCCCAAAATACAGAACCCCGTACATTAAAGACAACCCTACAATACAGAACCCCCCTACAATACAGAACCGCCCTACTTTACAGAACCCCCCTACAATACAGAACCCCCCCCTTCATTAAAGACCACACTACAATACAGAACCCCCTACAATACAGAACCCCCCTACAATACAGAACCCCCCTACATTACAGAACCCCCCTACATTACAGAACCCCGCTACATTACAGAACCCCCCCCCCTACAATACAGAACCCCCTACAATACAGAACCCCCTACATTACAGAACCCCCCTACAATACAGACACCCCCCTACAATACAGAACCCCCCTACAATACAGAACCCCCCCTACAATACAGAACCCCCCTACATTACAGACCCCCCTACATTACAGAACCCCCCCTACATTACAGAACCCCCCTAAAATACAGAACCCCCCTACATTACAGACACCCCCTACAATACAGAACCCCCCTACAATACAGAACCCCCCTACAACACAGAACCCCCCTACAATACACAACCCCCCCTACAATACAGAACCCCCCTACATTACAGAACCCCCAACAATACAGAACCCCCTACATTACAGAACCCCCCTACATTACAGATCCCCCCCTACATTACAGAACCCCCCCCCCCTACAATACAGAACCCCCCCACATTACAGACCCCCCTACAATACAGAGCCCCCTACAATACAGACCCCCCTAAAATACATAACCCCCTACAATACATAACCCCCCTACATTACAGAACCCCCCTACATTACAGAACCCCCCTACAATACAGAACCCCCTACATTACAAACCCCCCCCCAAAATACAGAACCCCATACATTAAAGACCCCCCTACAATACAGAACCCCCCTACAATACAGAACCCCCCTACAATACAGAACCCCCCTACATTACAGAACCCCCCTACATTACCGAACCCCCCTACAATACAGAACCCCCTACATTAAAGACCCCACTACAATACAGAACATCCCTACAATACAGAAACCCCCCTACAATACAGAAACCCCCCTACAATACAGAACCCACCTACATTATAGAACCCCCCCCTACATTACAGAACCCCCCTACATTACAGACCCCCCCCCTACAATACAGAACCCCCCCTACAATACAGACCCCCCCCCTACATTACAGACCCCCCCTACAATACAGAACCCCCCCCTACATTACAGACCCCCCTACAATACAGAACCCCCTACATTACAGACCCCCCTAAAATAAAGAACCCCCCTACAATACAACCCCCCCTACATTACAGACCACCCTACAATACAGAAACCCCCCTACAATACAGAACCCCCCTACAATACATACCCCCCCCCCTAGATTACAAAACCCCTTCTACATTACAAACCCCCCTACAATACAGAACCCCCCTACAATACAGACCCCCCTACATTACAGAACCCGCCTACAATAAAGAACCCCCCAACAATACAGACCCCCCTACATTTTAGCCCCCCTACATTACAGACCCCCTAAAATACAGAACCCCCCCCCCCACAATACAGAACCCCCCACATTACAGAACCCCCCTACAATTCAAAACCCCCCTACATTACAGAACCCCCCTACAATACAGAACCCCCTACATTATAGACCCCCGTAAAATACAGAAACCCCCTACAATACAGAACCCCCCTACAATACAGACCCCCCTACATTACAGAACCCCCCCCCCCCCACAATACAGAACCCCACTACATTACAGAATCCCCTCTACAATACAGAACCCCCCTACATTACAGAACCCCCCTACAATACAGAACCCCCCTACATTACAGAACCCCCCCCTACAAGACAGACCCCCCTACAATACAGAACCCCCCTACATTACAGACCCCCCCTACAAAACAGAACCCCCCTAAAATACAGACCCCCCTACAATACAGAACCCCCCTAAAATACAGAACCCTCTACAATACAGAACCCCCCTACAATACAGAACCCCCTCTACATTACAGAACCCCCCCCCCCCCCCCACAATACAGAACCCCCCTACATTACAGAAACCCCTCTACAATACAGAACCCCCCTACAATACAGAACCCCCCTACAATACAGAACACCCCTACATTACAGAACCCCCCCTACATTACAGAACCCCCCTACATGACAGACCCCCTACAATACAGAACCCCCCTACATTACAGACCCCCCAACAATACAGAACCCCCTACAATACAGAACCCCCCTACATTACAGAACCCCCCTACAATACAGAACCCCCCTGCATTACAGAACCCCCCCTACATTACAGACCCCCCTACATGACAGACCCCTCTACAATACAGAACCCCCCTACAACACAGAACCCCCCTACATTACAGAACCCCTCCCCCATACAGACCCCCCTACATTACAGAACCCCCCCCCCAAAATACAGAACCCCGTACATTAAAGACCCCCCTACAATACAGAACCCCCTACAATACAGAACCCCCCTACAATTCAAAACCCCCCTACATTACAGAACCCCCTCCCCCCCACAATACAGATCCCCCCTACATTACAGAACCCCCCCCCTACATTACAGAACCCCCCTACAATACAGAACCCCCCACATTACAGACCACTCTACAATACAGAACCCCCTACAATACAGCCCCCCCCTACATTACAGAACCCCACTACAATCCAGAACCCCCCCCCCCCCTACGTTAAAGACCCCACTACAATACAGAACCCCCCTACAATACAGAACCCCCCTACATTACAGAACCCCCCCCCTACAATACAGAACCCCCTACATTACAGACCCCCCCCCTACATTACAGACCCCCCCCCTACATTAAAGACCCCCCTACAATACAGACCCCCTACATTTCAGAACCCCCCTACATTACAGACCCCCTAAAATACAGAACCCCCCACAATACAGACCCCCCCCTACAATACAGAACCCCCCTACATTACAGAACCCCCCTACAATACAGAACCCCCCTACATTACAGAACCCCCCTACAATACAGAACCCCCCTACATTACAGAACCCCCCTACAATACAGAACCCCCCTACATTACAGAACCCCCTACAATACAGAACCCCCCTACATTACAGAACCCCCCCTACAATACAGAACCCCCTACAATACAGACCCCCCCTACATTACAGAACCCCCCTACAATACAGAACCCCCCTACAATACAGAACCCCCTACATTACAGAACCCCCCCCACATGACAGACCCCCCCTACAATACAGAACCCCCCTGCATTACAGAACCCCCCCTACATTACAGAACCCCCCCCCCCCCTACAATACAGAACCCCCCTACATTACAGAACCCCCCTACAATACAGAACCCCCCCCCCCCTACAATACAGAACCCCCCTACATTACAGAACCCCCCCCTACATTACAGAACCCCCCCCTACATTACAGAACCCCCCCCCCTACATTACAGACCCCCCTACAATACAGAACCCCCCCTACATTACAGACCCCCCCTACAATACAGAACCCCCCCATTACAGAACCCCCCTACAATACAGAACCCCCCTACAAATACAGAACCCCCCTACAATACAGAACCTCCCCCTACATACAGAACCCCCCCATACACCCCCCCTTATACAGACCCCCCCCCCCCCCCATTACAATACCCCCCCATTAATACCCCTACAACCCCCCCCCTACAATACCCCCCCCCCCCAATACAGACCCCCCACATACAGAACCCCCCTACATACAGAACCCCCCTACAATACAGAACCCCCCTACATTACAGAACCCCCCTACATTACAGAAACCCCCCCTAATACAGAACCCCCCCACCCCCCACCCCCCCCCCAAGACCCCCCCCCCCCTACAATACAGAAAGAAACCCCCCAACCCCCCCCCCCTACATATTACAGAACCCCCTACAATACCCCCCCCCCCTACATTACAGACCAAACCCCCCTACAATACAGAACCCCCCTACATTACAGACCCCCCCCCCTACAATACAGAACCCCCCTACATTACAGAACCCCCTACATACAGAACCCCCCTACATTACAGACCCCCCCTACATTACACCCCCCTACATTACAGAACCCCCCTACAATACAGAACCCCCCTACATTACAGAACCCCCCCTACATTACAGAACCCCCCTACAATACAGAACCCCCTACCCCCTACAATACAGACCCCCCAACCCCCCCCCCCCCCCCTACAATACAGAAACCCCCCTACAATACAAGAACCCCCCCCTACAATACAGAACCCCCCCCCTACAATACAGAACCCCCCCTACATTACAGAACCCCCCCCTACATTACAGACCCCCCCCCCTACAATACAGAAACCCCCCTACATTACAGACCCCCCCTACATTACAGAACCCCCCTACAATACAGAACCCCCCTACATACAGAACCCCCCACATTACAGACCCCCTACAATACAGAACCCCCCTACATTACAGAACCCCCCCTACAATACAGAACCCCCTACCTTACAGAACCCCCCCTACATTACAGAACTCCCCTACAATACAGAACCCCCCTACATTACAGAACCCCCCCTACATTACAGAGCCCCCCCTACATTACAGACCCCCCCTACAATACAGAACCCCCCTACATTACAGACCCCCCTACATTACAGAACCCCCCTACCCTACAGACCCCCCTACATTACAGAACCCCCTACAATACAGAAACCCCCCTACAATACAGACCCCCTACAATACAGAACCCCCCCTACATTACAGAACCCCCCCCTACAATACAGAACCCCCCTACAATTACAGACCCCCCCCCCTACATTACAGAACCCCCCTACATTAAAGACCCCCCACAATACAGAACCCCCCCTACATTACAGAACCCCCCCCCCTACAATACAGAACCCCCCCTACATTACAGAACCCCCCCCCCCTACAATACAGAACCCCCCTACATTACAGACCCCCCTACAATACAGAACCCCCCTACATTACAGAACTACCCCCTACATTACAGACCCCCCCTACATCCAAACCCCCCTACAATACAGAACCCCCCCCCTACAATACAGAACCCCCCTACAATACAGAACCCCCCTACAATACACCCCCCCTACCCCCTACATTACATAAACCCCCCTACAATACAGAACCCCCCCTACAATACAGAACCCCCTACATTACCCCCCCTACATACAAACCCCCCTACATACAGAACCCCCCTACATACAGAACCCCCCCTACAATTACAGAACCCCCCCTACATTACAGAACCCCCCCCCCTACATTACAGAACCCCCCTACATACAGAATCCCCCCCCCTACAATACAGAACCCCCTACAATACAGAACCCCCCTACATTACAGAACCCCCTACATTACAGAACCCCCCTACAATACAGACACCCCTACAATACAGAACACCCCCTACATTACAGACCCCCCTACAATACAGAACCCCCCTACATTACTGACCCCCCTACAATACAGAACCCCCCTACATTACAGACCCCCCCTACAATACAGAACCCCCCTACAATACAGAACCCCCCTACATTACAGAACCCCCCTACAATACAGAACCCCCCTACATTACAGAACCCCCCCCTACATTACAGACCCCCCCCCCTACAATACAGAACCCCCCTACATTACAGAACCCCCCTACATTACAGAACCCCCCCCTACCCCCCCTACAATACAGAACCCCCCTACAATACAGAACCCCCCTACATTAAAGAACCCCCTACAATACAGAACCCCCTACATTACAGACCCCCCCCCCTACAATACAGAAACCCCCCTACATTACAGAACCCCCTACATTACAGACCCCCTACATTACAGAACCCCCCTACAATACAGAACCCCCCTACAATACAGAACCCCCCCCTACATTACAAACCCCCCTACATTACAGAACCCCCCTTCATTACAGAACCCCCCTACAATACAGAACCCCCCTACATTACAGAACCCCCCTACATTACAGAACCCCCCTACAATACAGAACCCCCCCTACAATACAGAACCCCCCCTACATTACAGAACCCCCCCTACATTACAGAACCCCCCTACATTACAGAAACCCCCTACAATACAGAACCCCCCCTACATTACAGAACCCCCCTACAATACAGACCCCCCACATTACAGACCCCCCTACAATACAGAACCCCCTACAATACAGACCCCCCTACAATACAGAACCCCCCTACAATACAGAACCCCCCTACAATACAAAACCCCCCTACAATACAGAACCCCCCTACATTACAGAACCCCCTACAATACAGAACCCCCCTACATTAAAGACCCCCTACATTACAGAACCCCCCTACATTACAGACCCCCCTACAATACAGAACCCCCCTACATACAGAACCCCCCTACAATACAGAACCCCCCTACAATACAGAACCCCCCCTACATTACAGACCCCCCCCCTACAATACAGAACCCCCCCTACATTACAGAACCCCCCTACAATACAGAACCCCCCCTACAACCCATACAGAACCCCCCTACATTATACAGAACCCCCCCTACAATTACAGACCCCCCTACATTACAGAAACCCCCCTACAATACAGAACCCCCCTACATTACAGAACCCCCCCTACAATACAGAACCCCCCTACATTACAGAACCCCCCCCTACATTACAGAACCCCCCTACAATACAGAACCCCCCCTACAATACAGAACCCCCCCTACAATACAGAACCCCCTACATTACAGAACCCCCCCCTACAATACAGAACCCCCCCTACAATTACAGAACCCCCCTACAATACAAACCCCCTACATTACAGAACCCCCCCCTACAATACAGAACCCCCCCCCTACAATACAGAACCCCCCTACATTACAAGAACCCCCCCTACAATACAGAACCCCCTACATTACAGAACCCCCGAGCTTCGCCATACTCGACATGTTTCACTATATGGAGTTTCTTCAGGTTTAGCTCAAAGATATGCTGAAATAACAGAATTGCATGAAAATGCATCCTTTTCAAAATTACACAAACAAAGTGTGCATGTTTATACAGCGTATATAACTTGACTCAAATATATACATCTGGTGAACTGAGCATTTTATATATAGTTTGATTTATACAATGTTTCATGAACAAGGGACATAGAAAGCAGATGGGAGCATGAAAAAGTGGGATTGGGCAGGACTTACCACATATACTTTGATAGGTCTGAAAAAGCTGCATATAGTAATGTCGATTTCTTGTATAAAAACAGATTTCTAGATAAGAGATGATTTACTCACAGGATGCCACAGAGAGCAGCAAGTCGCTTGCAGAGAGACACGCTAAAAAAGTTTGAATAGATAAGGCCATTAATGGGGCAATTTTGATTGTATGGCTCGTGAGTAAATGATTAAAATATACCATGAAAATGCTGGTATAAGAAATTTACCTGAAATTATTTTAAGGGTACGCTGTAGGTTAATGAACTTGAGATTAACATGTTCAAAGTATGGTGCAGATTTAAGCTGCACCAAGTCCAAAAATTGTTTGAGATATTTGGTTATCTGAAATAAACAAGATAACGTGCTCTATTAATATCCAGCCATTTATGTTAATGCAAATAGAGATCAATCTCAAATAGGCTTTGTAAAAGTTGTAAAGTGTGCGGATAGAGATATCTTACCCCTTTAGAAGATAGATAGTGGTGGTGGGCTCGGCTCAAGGGGGAAGGCGGATGAACCGCCTCGCTTCCTCGTGTGCAATGGCTCCTGACAGGGAATTAGTGACAGGGGGAAGTGCCTTAAATAGCGGCTCTCCGACCCAGCGGCGTCTGACATCACCGCCGGGTCGCGGGCGCTAAAGCGGCTGCGTCCAGCGCTGGGTGTCCCGGTGTGCGTGGTACGCATGCGTCGGCGGCGAACCATGTCACAGACGCATGACGTCAGACGGCGCACCGCTGTGCGGCGGCCATCTTGATAGGTCCTGATTGCCCACACCTCAGAGTGACGGAGGATGGGGCATCTAACCTTCATGGGGAAGAGATATGGCAGCGGGCGTAAACCACTGCCAGAGCATATCCCATGGGGGAGGAGGGAAGGGGGGCGATCAACAGGCCGAGGACAACCTGAGCTGGGCGGGCCATGAGTATGGGGAAGTTGAAGGGAGCAGCGAAGGAAATCTGTATAACTGCAACTCATCATCAACCCCAGGGCGCCTGTGCAAGCGACTATGTATGCAGAATAGGCATCCTGTAGGGAGCACCTCAAATGTATAAATGTTGAGCATTAACATGCTAAAAATAAGCACAATTAAAAAATTCCAAGTAATTGCATATGGCAGGTCGGCCCAGCCATTCATTTTCCAATCTGCTTTTAACAGAGAAAAAATTATTTAACAATAAGTACAAATACATATCATATAAAATGACACATTTAGTAAGTCCATTTAAATGGTTACGCAGAGAAATGACAAAGTAGAGGAAAGGGGGACAAAAGGGAAAGAAAAGAAAATGGGGGAAGAATTAAATTCCTGTAAAGATTTAAAAATGCATATATTTAGAGAAATGATTTATAACTTAAGCATCATTTAACCCTGGGAAGGTAGTAGCTTTTAAATCAAAGATCCAGCGAGCCTCACGCTGAAGTAAGGTGCGATCATAGTTACCCCCCCTTTCCCCCGGAGGTACATGCTCAATTGCATAGAAATGCATTTTTTGGTCATCATGGGCATGAAAAAGTCCCATGTGACGGCTAATTGGAGTTTCCATCTTCTTTCCACGAACAAGGGTTACATGATCCCTTATGCGGTGAAAGAATGGACGTTTGGTTTTTCCTATATAGAAGGCTGTGCATTCACATAACATAATATATACTATACCAACTGATTGGCAATTGACCAGAAATTTTGGTTTATAAATACGTTTGTTGGGTAAAGTAATCTGTTTTGATGCGTATATGTAGCGACAAAAGTTGCATTTGTGACAGGGTTTGGTTCCAACATTCTTTTTGGGGTTAGAGCATCCCTCTTGTGTTGGGACATAGTGACTGCGTACGAGAGTATCTCAGAGAGATTGAGATCTCCTGAACGTGATTTCAGGGTGATCGCCCACATGTTTAGAGACCAAGGGATCAGCCTTGAGCAAGTACCAGTATTTGTCAAAAAATTTTGCGCACCTGAGCATGGTGTCCAGAAAAACGGGTAATGATTCTGATGCCCGGATCAGTGGTGGATACTTTAGTTCCATGAATGAGATTGGAACGATTTTGCCGTTTGGCTTTCAGATATGACTTTTTTAGACATGTTTGACTGTAGCCTCGGTGTTGCAAACGTTGCTGCAGTATTTTGGCCTCCACTTTGAAATGTGAGTCCTGACTGCAGTTGCGTTTGACACGGAGGTATTGCCCATATGGTACACTGGCTACTAAGGGACTTGGGTGGGAACTGGTTGTGAGCGATGTTTCCCGTACGTACTCGTCGCCGAGTTCGTGCTGTACGCGGACTTGGTGTCGGGCTTTTAGCTTTGAGCCAAGACCCGTCCATGAACAGAGCGAGGAGGAGTATGTGGACCAAGAATTGGTTGCTTCAGCGTAACCAATTCTCGCACATGCCTTTGCTTCGTGAGATCCGGGAGAATAATCCTGATGATTTCAGGAACTTTCTCCGGATGACGGACCCTGTTTTTCACCGTCTTTTGGCTTTGCTGACCCCTTTTATCAGCCGGCAGGATACCTGCATGAGACAAGCCATCACTCCGGAGCAGAGGCTTGTTGCCACGTTGAGGTACTTGGCGACAGGGAGAAGCCTTCAGGATCTGAAGTTCTCCACAAGTATCTCTCCCCAGGCTCTGGGAATCATTATTCCAGAGACCTGTTCTGCCATAATCCAGGTCCTGCAGGAGGACTATATTAAGGTAACATTTCTCCTTTACTATTCCCTTCTATGTATGCTCTGTTTGCTAATGACTTGTATTTTTGACCTCCTTCCCTAATTACCATGATTGCAATATGCTCTAATATGCTGTGCCCCTTTTGTCCTTTATGCATTTTTCCCTTCACTTTTTTTGGGGTGCCAAACTCATTAGGAACCCCCTGCCCCAACTGCTCTGTCAGATGCTACTAATCCTCTATCTGCTGGCTTTGCCAAGCTCAATACACACTATATACCTACCTCTTTATAGTGGTCATATTTAGGGATGAATTCAGCAAAGTATGTAGTGCAAGGGGCTGGCTCCAGACTTTCCATTGTCTAATTTTTTTGGTATTTTCCTCCTATTAGCTTGATAGGTGTAAGGTCCTCTGAATCAGCCCCTCCGCAACAGCCCCTCTCAATTGGACTTTGGCGGTCAATGGAAAATAACCCTGTCTGTCCGGACAGATAATCAGACACCATACACCGTATGAGGTTTGAAAAAAAGATGCCTTTACTTCCGTTTCACAGAGCATATACAATACAAAAAAGGTGGAAGAACGCAATTGAACAACCAATCACATTCAAGCATTTAAGCATTCTGTTATACAATTCAATATTGATCTGCAAGATTCATAACATTTCTTCTTTCGGACTCAACATCATATTTACTCTAAAAATGTCTCATGCAATATATGTGCTTGATAAGATTCTTGGTATGTTTTGATAATATAGCCTACTTGTTATGGGAAGCAGACCCGTTACTAGAAGCCATGAGAACTAAAACTTGTTATGGAAATGTGTGAGTGTGAGATAAACAGAATTTACAGTGAGTTTCTACAGAGAAACAGAAAAACATCTTTGTTACAATACTATTAAATCTTAAAGGGTAACTCTACACTTCCCACGTTTCCTTACAATCCCTCCTTTGATCATAGGAGACTTTAAGAAGTCTCCGCTGATCACTCATTGTACCACCTATATCCTGCCTTGAACATGGTCATGGCTGTTTCAGACTTATCAACTAGGTTCTTTGATTTTGCTACTTTACTTATCAGGTAGAACACCAATTTGATTGTCACATAAACTGCCAGAGCTAGAATAAGTAATCTTGAAGAGTATCATACCCGCTTTCTTAAAGTAATTCATAATGTTTTCACAAATAGAACCGAACCATCCTCCTGCACCTGAAAAGGGATTCCATGAGTGCATTAACATCCCAAATCCATCTACCTTTGTGAGGGCATTGTATACGCCCACCCCACCGAAGGATGCAAAAATTTTGTCCCACCAAGTGGTTAATTCCCTCTTGTGTCTGCCAAATTCAAGGTGACTGTGGGCAGGTTTCATGGACACAAGTGTGTCTGACCCTGTGGTCCCCATTAGAGGGATCATTTCCACAATAGTACACCAACCTGAAGTTTTTCTGTCCATAGAGTAAGGGACGGTGGTATGGCACCATAGTCCACAACAGACCATCCATCCGTGGGGAACATGAGGGGCTTGAACCACTTTGGGGGGGCTAAGTTTTGACCTTAATCCCACTAAACACATCCAATCCCCAAAGAGGGAATCTCCATCTCCACCTTGCCTTATCCAGGGGCTGTCCATATGTGTGCTATTTATCCATTCAGTAACCCGTGGATTGTTGGATCCCCTTACACATTTACATATGTCATATAGGGACCTGTTACCTATGCTTTCATCAGGGTCCAGGATATTAAAAGTAGCTAACCCGTGGGAGTGGTGTTTTATAACAGGGACTTCCTGGGTGGTATTTAGTAACTGCTCTAGGGTGATAGGCCTTCCAACCATAGGGACTAAATGTCGGCCTGTGGATAAGTATGACTCCTTTCCATGTATGTTGCTCTGGCATTCACTACAACAGTATCCTCACCCATCCTGCACGAGGAGTTTAGCCAACACCCAAAAAATAAGAGCAAGAATACAGTGATGGTCATTCTAATTGAAAACAGAAATTGTCCAGGTGGTGCATTTTCTTGGCTCACGGGGAAAGTCTATGGTAAGAATGGTTTGGGGGTTTTGTGAGAGGGGGCATGGGACAGTAGTGGCTAAGTCTCTTCTTGTAGGGCTCCTCCATTTCCTTCCCTGTCTCCTTTATTTGTGGGCTATTCTTCAATTACAGGCTTTGATCCGTCAGTATTGCTGTCCTGGAGACATTGAGGACTTCAAATGGACCTTGGATGACGGGGGCCTGGTTGTTTGCGGACTGCAAGTTGTTTGATCAGTACTTTATCCCCCGGGACGAAAGGATGTGTTGGTTCTGTGGAAAGAGGAAGAAAGGTGACAGCAACCTTGTCATAAGTTTCAGCAGGGCTACTTACCAGATATTTCACGTACTCTTCCTGTAAGGAATATATGTTAGATTCCTCGCCTATCTTTTTTTTTTTTTTTTTTTTTTTTTTTTTTAAGGGTAAGTGGAGTGTGGAGTGCACTTAATAAATCCTCTACCCAGACTTGATTTGAGATTTGCTTATTATCCGCTGTCTTGTACCCGCGGGCCTAAAAGACCCCAAAAGTGTATCTACTGTCAGTGTAAATGTTTACTTTTTGTCCTTTGAATAATTGACAGGCACGTGTCATAGCATAGAGCTCTGCCTGTTGGTCTGAAGTCGCTGCTAGTGGTTTCGGTTCTTATATTATGTCTGGTAAAGTTACTACAGCATACAGTATCGCTTAGAACAGCTGCCGTCAAAAAAAAAACATTTATGTAGTCAGTAGATGTAGAAATGTTTTGTAAAAGGTGTACTACAGTATGTGTTGTGTACAATGTAGTATCAGTTCCTAAAGTGATTTTGGATGTTTCCTTTACTGTCATGTTTACTGCCACAGGCAGTAACAGCTTGTAGGCAAGCTGGCAGTCCTTGAATTTGAACGGGGAGTTTTTTGGATAGATAAGCCACGGGTCGGTAGTGGGTGCCATGCGCCTGGGCCAGTACGGCAGCCAGCGCAGGGCCCCTGACTATACAGTAAAGCACAAAGGATTTCTTATGATCTGGTAAACCCAGTGCTGGAGCACTGGCCAAAGACTGTAATAAGGTCCGTGTTCTTTCCTCAGTGTAACACCTGCTTGGGGGCAGTGGCTGCAGTAGAGGGGTGCAAGGATTGAATCATAAAAAGAACAATCTGGGATCCACTGCCTGCAGTAGACGATAGAGCCAAGAAAAGAAAGGAGCGCTGCCTTATCTTTATGTGGGCCGAGACAGGTCAGAGTCTTGACTCTTTCAGGGGACACTTGCCTGGTCCCGCCTGAGATAATACATCCTAGGTATTCCACCCTCTCCCTGCACCACTGGATCTCTTTTGCGAGACACCAAGTGACCCTTAAGAGATAAGTGAGTCATCAGGCTTTCAGAGTCTTCTGGACACTGTGCCCCGCTCTCACTACATAACAGTAGGTCATCTACATATTGCAGGAGTACTGATCCCTGTGGGAGCACCCAGTCATCCAGGGTTAGTCCTAACACCATGGAAAATGCTGCAGGACTGTCCACAAAGTCTTGAGGAAGACAGGCCCAAGTCAGTCGGCCCCGAGCCAAACAGGCAAAGATCCTTTGGAAATCCCTGTGAACATCAATGCTAAAGAAAGCATTGGAAGTCTAGTACCCTATATACAGTGGAGGAAGCGGGGATGTTTATAAAAATTCCCGTGATGTTTGAGACTAGTGGTGGAAGTGGTTAAATACATTTGTACACCCCCCTCAAATCCCCCTAGCCTCCACTCGCCGCTGGCTTTCTTTACTGCATGTATGTGGTGATCAGTGGTGTACTCTATACTTCATCAGCATGACGGTGGTATTGTTTCTGAAAGAAAAGGTGTGATGTTTGGTTTGCAGTAGGGACATAAGGAGTGCATTTGACATGTCCTACATCTGTCTTTGACTTTTCCCATATCGGGTGAGTCTCTAATGCTGCTTGTATGGTCATAAAGTAAAACGTAATTTTTTTTTTTTTTCTTTTTGGCATAGTCAAGTCACATGTTGATGATTTGGCAGTCATTCCCCTTGTAGGTCAAATTTAACAATTTAACATTACCCCTAATGAAGACATGAGGTCTCTTCCCTTTAGACATAAGGGGCAGTCAGTGAGGATGGCAAATGTTTGTGTGTAACATCAATCCATTAATTCCCATAGAGTGGAGCAGCCCTCAGTACAAATTTTTTTTTTTTTGATAAAACGGGTGTCATTACGACAACTCGTGCTAGCCCCTGTGTCCACCAAAAAAAATACCACCCATCCCTCAACTTTAAGGACTACCTGCGGAAGTGTTTTCCAGTGGGAAGAGAAGAAATGCATTACCAAGGAGGGAATCTATTCCGGGTACTCCTTATGGATGTTGATGAAAGGGGTTATTGCGAGGGTTGTTATCATTGTACCCTGGCCAATCCATTTGAATTAATTCGACAGTGATTCTGGGTTCTGGCCATTCTCTGGGGGGCCGCCTTGATTACAGGACGGTTATATTTTGGTTGCGTTCGGCGGCGGCCAAGTGGGGGGGGGGTTGGTTTTGGGTGTATTGTTCAGGTTGCAGGGGGCGGCTTTGTTGTCTTGGAGAAGGATATTGTTTTTTTTTGATAATTGGGAAATTTACGCTGATATCTGCCTCTGGAAACACTCCACCCCGTCCTTTGAAACCTACCCTGTCCATGTCCCTGGGTGTTTCTTCTGTGCGGACAATATTTTTTCCAATGGGAGGGGTCTCCACAATGAAAACAGCTTTGATTTGGGTATTCTTGTGTTTGCAACGTGGAATTATCAAAGGCATGGGGGTGGGAGGCCCTGAGGTCTGGGCGAATAGTCCTCCTTTGGTATTAAAAAAATCTGGAGGAGGCCCTTTTCTTTACATCATCCACAAACTGTGGGGGGGGGGGTCAGGGTCAGGGTTTGCCACTTAGGGCAAACATGGGCCGCATGGGTGGCGGAGGTACTGGCACATAATCCTCTGTATCCCCTATGTCATAACAAAGGGGTTGGACAGGGGCAGAGGCAAGTGTTGTTTTTTTTTTAGGAGGCTTGTCCGCTGTTGCGGAGGGGCTGATTCAGAGGACCCCACTTCTGGTACCATCTGTAAGGTCCTCTGAATCAGCCCCTCCGCAACAGCCCCTCTCAATTGGACTTTGGCGGTCAATGGAAAATAACCCTGTCTGTCCGGACAGATAATCAGACACCATACACCGTATGAGGTTTGAAAAAAAGATGCCTTTACTTCCGTTTCACAGAGCATATACAATACAAAAAAGGGGGAAGAACGCAATTGAACAACCAATCACATTCAAGCATTTAAGCATTCTGTTATACAATTCAATATTGATCTGCAAGATTCATAACATTTCTTCTTTCGGACTCAACATCATATTTACTCTAAAAATGTCTCATGCAATATATGTGCTTGATAAGATTCTTGGTATGTTTTGATAATATAGCCTACTTGTTATGGGAAGCAGACCCGTTACTAGAAGCCATGAGAACTAAAACTTGTTATGGAAATGTGTGAGTGTGAGATAAACAGAATTTACAGTGAGTTTCTACAGAGAAACAGAAAAACATCTTTGTTACAATACTATTAAATCTTAAAGGGTAACTCTACACTTCCCACGTTTCCTTACAATAGGTAATTGCAGAATGTCAAAATGTGCTTCCCCTTTTTTTTGGGGGGGGGGGGGGGGTGATTAGGAAGGTTCTTTTATCTTTCCTGTGGGCTGCCAATAGTGTTAAGTAAGGAGGGTCTGGCCAAACATGCACACATTATTGAGCCATTTGGCTATCAATGAAGTGCAGAGGGTTACCTGTCCAATCCCCCCCCCCCCCCCAAACCCCTAGTTATTGTCAATGGCCCATCAGAAGTGGGGGATTGATGGGGGGTGAGTAATCTGCTAGGGGGACCTTGTACTTTGGGGTGCAAATACTTTCAAGGTTACAATTTAAGTCTGATCTTGTTCCAAGATGTTAGTGTCTAATCTGCTTGCAATGTTTATGTGCAAAGTGACTAATTTTTTTTTCTTGTTTCACTCCACAGTTCCCTTCCATGCCACAGGAATGGCAGACTGTGGCCTCCCACTTTGCCAGCCGTTGGGACTTTCCTAACTGCGGAGGTGCAATTGATGGGAAACACGTCCACATCGTCCCACCCCCCAGGGGTCATACTATTATAATTACAAGGGGTTTAATAGTGTAGTGATGTTGGCGGTGGAGTCGGCGTAATACGAGTTTTTGTATGTGGACGTGGGGATGAATGGCCGGATCTCGGATGGTGGTGCCATTGCGCACACGGAGTTCTACTGGCGTCTCCAGAGTGGCAGTCTGTGCTTGCCACCTCCAGAGGAGAATGCTGAAGGACTCCCCTTTGTCTTTGTCGCGGATGAAGCGTTTGCGCTGACCACCCATCCGATGAGGCCCTTCCCGATGAGGACCCTCACCCCAGACCAGAGGGTCTTCAATTACAGGCTGTCGAGAGCCCGCAGAGTGGTGGAGAACACCTTCGGGATCCTGGCCAGCCGCTTCCGCCTGTTTTTGGCGGCTATTAACTTGGCGAAATACAAGCTCAACCATATAGTTCTTTCCTGCTGCATATTGCACAACTTCCTCAAAAGACATAGCAGCAACTATGTTGTGCCCGTTGGCCCAGATGTGGACGGGCCTTACAATGCCGACCTCACAGCCCTTCAAGCGGCACGTCCTGGCTTGCCCCCTCTAAATGCCCGCGAGGTCCGCAAGCGATATATGGACTACTTTGTGGGTAGGGGGGCCATTGCTCTGCCTGACGATGTGTGAGAGGCATTTTTTTATTAAATATATTTTTTAACCAGACCTATGATTTCTTGTCATTTCCTGCTTGTGTTTCTTGTAGGTGTGTTCTAGCTTATTTGTCTTAATAATGTTGGCCCTTTATCTTCAACAGTGGGAATGCACTTTCTGGGCAAAAGGAGGTAACAGTCTCTTCTTCCCAAAAAGAATCTTCTCATGTTGTGTGTGTGATACCTAATCTTTTGTCTAGAGAAGGTTTGTAGTGCATAACTGACACCCAAAATACTCCTTTTCATCACCATGACAGAAATGTGTGTATTCCCAAAAATGGTGTGCTACGTGTTTTATTACAAAGCACTGTGGGTGTCATTTACATAAGCCAAATCCACTATGCACTACAAGTCCACTGCAAAAGTGCCCTGGAAAATACACTTGCAGTGCAAACTGGAATAGCCTTTAGTAAATAACACCCATTGTCCCCAAAATCATTTACTTTTGCCATAAATAATGCTTTTGTGTTTTTAAATAAGGAAGCCACACATTTTTTAGATGTAAAAATTTTACTTACAACACATTCACAAGTGCCTTTCAAAAATTCTTGGCAAAACTGACAAGATCTTGGTTCTTTCGAACATTGTTTACTAACATTCCGCATTTGGTAAAACCAGGCATGTAGCCAAACATAAAAGACTGAACATAGGAACTTGCAAGTTCAACTTTCAAAAGTGAAGACAAGATCAGACATGACTATATGTTCAAAGTGTGTTTGATCTTGCCTTCATCACATGGGGTGTCACCCCTGGAAACTTTAAATTTAGACCATGCACACAATTTGGGTATCAAAATGGGCATTTGATGCTAAAACACATGCCTAGAATGTTCAAATGTGCAATCTCCCATCATGGGGATCAATGGACGTGTTTTGGGGGTGCAACCCCTTCACCTCACCCACTTTAGTAGTTAGTAAAGTGGTTGCACCCCCAAAACGTTGTAATTCATCCACCATTATGGGAGCTAGCACATGTTGACACAATGTGTGCATTTTCCAAATTTGGCACAGTTATTAAGTTTAAAATGTTGTGAGAAACAGCCACAAATGTGTGATAATTACTTTGTGCCTTTTCAGATTTTCCCTAAAACATCAATGATGTTCTTCATTTTTTGTTGAACATCATTGACGTTTTTCTTGATCTCATCTAGATCTCGATTGCACACCATTATCTCCCTGATGAGTACGTGTGCACTTTCAGTGGTAAAGTGCGATTCTTCTTCCACAACATCCACATCACCTAAAAACACAAAAAAAAAAACAACAAAATGGCTATTGTAAAAGAGGCAGGCATACATTGATTAGCTTACCAGTAGCTGGGTTCTCCCACACTCACCTGTTGTGGTGACAAGTTCTCCAAGTTCGATGATCTCTCCTTCCTCCTCCTCCTCTGCTTCTGGTGTTGGTATTTCCCCTTCTTTGGGAGCTGTGGGTTTCCTGGTGTCCTCAGACGTCCCGAGTCTTTGCTCCCCTATGAGAATGTACAAAAGGAATATTTAGCACAACAATCTATTGAGGGCAGAAATAGGAAATGTCAAACATTGCTTGGAAGTGAGGGACAATAGTTGTTTGTGGCCAGGTTCAAATGACAACAACATTAATGTAGTCACTTTGTAAAGGTGCAAAACTTACTACATTTTTGGTTGAAGTTTGTCAGATGGAGACACCCCTATAGTATCCACTGGAGCACATGTGTAACAGCATAATAAAAAGGGGGTTTGGGTGTCCCAGCACTAGTGCTCTAGAGTCCAGATGGGTAAACAGCTACTGAGTGACCTCTCCTTTACATTGATGAAATTTGCTTTACATTCTTGATGACATCTCTATTGACAACAAACTTCCTTTCACTAAAAACTTCACCAAACATCGTATTATAAGTGGCCGAACGATCGAGGTTGAGTACAATCGAATGGACACACACGAACATGACAGTGGCAGAAAGATCGAGGTTGAGTACGATCGAATGGACAGACGAACATGAAAGTGGCCATTTTCAAATGTACAACATTGAAAAAAACAACCACATGGAGCAGTATGCAAGCAAGAATAAAAAAACACAAAACACGACAACTACTTACTTTTTTGAAGAATTCGCTTGATCTTTCTGTACTGATCGGGCTCCCTCAGTTTCAGGTCTGACCAGCGTTTCCTCAGTTGTTCCTTGGATCGTTGTACCCCAAAATTATTGTACAGCCTCCTCACAACTTTAGACATGATCTTGGCCTTTCTGACATTTGGGTTGAGGTAAGGCCCATACTTCCCATCATAGTCGCTCCTCTTCAATATGTCCACCATCTCCAACATTTCTCCAAAAGACATATTGGAGGCCTTAAATTTAAGCCTCCGGGATAGGGACGTTTCTGCCTCTGGCCTTTCCTCGTCCTCCTCCTCGTTGCTGTAACATTTAGGGTGCACCTGCTGTGTCCCCGCCATGTGCTCTCCCCACTGCGCCATAAAGAGATAGTGTGGGGAATAAACGAGAAAGATCGTCAGGGGCGGGCGGAGTTTCAAGTATGCGCACTGTATATAAAACGTCACACGCGTGTGTCGTAGCGACGATCTGTGAGCCGAGGGGAGAGAGAGCTGACGCACAAGACGATCGCTAGAACGAAGGTACAATTTGAACTTGGTACATCAGTAGCCTAGACTGCTTAGACCTTGAGGCTTATTTATGGAGAAGATTAGTAGAGTTTAGCCTGACATTATTTAGTGTTTTGTGTGGTGTTGTGTCTTGCAGAGAAGATGTATAGCTTCAATAACGTCAGTTTTCTCCCCCTCTTCATTGATAAGTATCGGGAATTGACCCTTTTGTGGTGGGCAAAACACCCCGAATACAGCAACAAACCAAAGAGGTACGCAGCGATGAAGAAACTTCTTGAATTTGTAAAGCCGGTGATCCCCACGGCAACCGTTGACAAGTTAAGAATAAAAATTGGCAGCCTGAGGAGTACATATTTCAGGGAGCGCAATAAGGTCCTGAAGTCCCAAGCATCTGGAGCTGCAGCAGATGAGGTCTATGTCCCCAAGCTCTGGTACTATGACAGGCTCCATTTTCTCAAAGACCAGGCTGATGTCAGGGAGTCACTCTCGACTCTTCCTTGCACGCGTCCTTCCACGCAGGCCACCCCTGATGAGGCTTCCGAGGAGCAACCTGGGCCTTCCAGTCTGGAAGAGGTGGAGGAGCCCAGCTTAAACCAGGTATAGTAGTTTTGTACCCATTTTTGTGAAAAAGGAATGATGTTCACTTAATTCAGGATCCCCAATTGCTTAGTTCCTAACGTGTTTGACATATCAACGGACAGTAGTGTTGGAGACATTTGGGGCAAGAATATAAACTGCTGGCCAGAGAATTGTATGGTTTTCTATTTGTAAACATTTTGCAACAGTCAATAGATGAAAATTGTGTGTGTTTGATGAACAAATAACTGAAACTATGTCCCTTTTTCATACACAGGAAGACCTCAGCCAGGAGGTGGCTGTGGAATTTGGCAGTCAGGAGGAGGCAGGGGTTAGTGGCAGCCAAGAGGTGGGTAGTGGCAGCCAAGAGGTGGGTAGGCCTAGGAGCCTGACTGTATCCCAAGTCCCTCCCCTCCGCCTTCCCTACAAAAGGGCGAGAAGGGGGGGGATGTGGGGGAGTCAGCGCTCCGGCTGATAAGAGAGGATTCAGCCTCACTACATGCCACACCCACCTACGAGGAGGCCTTTGGCTCCTTGGTTGCCACTAAAATGAAGGATATGGAGGTGGGGCAACGCAGCATGTGTGAGGAGGTCATCCTCAAGGTACTAAATAAGGGGGTGGCTGGGGGGACGACCCCAATCACACATGTTTGCGAGAGTCACCATGCTCCGTCTCCTCCTCCTTCTGCCACACCTCCAGCACCACAGCCACAGCGTGCAAGGAAGCGTGGAAGGAAGACCAGAGAGTGACGACCTGGATTCAGTCTGGTCTGAGAGAAGATGGAGCCTCTCATATGACCAGAGCCTGGGGACCTAGATGGCATCTGCTGCAGTTCCGGATGTTTTGGGCTTCAGGACCAGATAGCACTCTCTTATTAAGATACGTACTCCTCAGGCCACCAATTTTTGAACCTTAAAAAATGATGTTTGCCGTAGGGGTCCAAGGCTTTGCTAATTCCCCAAGTTTCTCCATCGCTGCGTTCCTCTTTGGTTTGTTGCTGAGACCTAAATAAAGGTATTTTTGATTTCAAAAAATCATTGCCTATGTGTTTTACTTTTCAACAATGACAGTTTATTTGTGAGTAAGCAGGTACATTTCACAAATCATAAAGTCCAATTAACAAGGGGCACCAACAACAAACAACCTCCGAGTGAATTTAGGCTACAAATACAAATGATAATAATGTTGTTTTGCTAAGTTAAGACTGTGTGTCTTAACTTAGCAAAACAAAAACAAAAATTTATAAAGGAAATATGTATTCCAAAAAAAAAAAAAAGAAATGACAAATCCTCCAAAAAATATAACAAACATTCTTTTACGATCTGACGAAAAAAAAACATCGAGCCAATACATCATGAAAAATAATAAATAAATAAGTTTGTGAGAAGTCAGTGTGAATAGGAGCAGCTAAAACACGTCATTCTTCTTGCATTGTAAAGAAAAGAGAATGCGCTGCATTAAACACATTTTAACATTGCAGCGTGACGAATGTGCTGTGTCGATTAGGAAAGGTAGTTTTACCTGACCGAGCGCTTCCGTCACAGAATTTCTTCTGAGCATGCGTGGCACTTTGTCCGTCGGACTAGGCTACACACGATCGGAATTTGTGTGATCGGACTTTGTTGTCGGAAAATTTGAGAGCAGAAGATAAAACTTTGTCCGATGGAAAATCCGATGGAAAATGTCCGATGGTGCCTACACACGGTCGGAATTTCCGACAACATTGTCCGATAGGGCATTTTCCATCGGAAAATCCGACCGTGTGTATGGGGCTTAAGTGTGGTTAGTCTTTTCTATGGATAGGTAAAAGTTTTATTGTTTAGAATGATATCAGGTAAAAGTGATAATGAATGAAGAATCTTGAATGCGATGGGAGCGATTAGTTTTTTTTTCCGTGAGTTGTAAGAGCTAACGATAATTGGGTTTGGTTTATTACTCAGTGCAGTGTTGGAACGTTAGTACAAATAGAAGTGTGTATTGTGTGGATTGTATGGTTGTGAAAATGGAACTTGTGTATACATATGTTAAAAAGTATGCCTCTGCCAGTTTTCATTCATGTGCAGATGAACCTCTTAAAAGCCAGTGTAATGTAGTAGTGTCTCAGTGTCAGCAACATAATAGCAGATTATTGGGTAAACAGCTAAAAAAGAAAGTGAAGAAAGAAAAGTTGGCTAATGAGATTGCAGTGTTGCTCAGAATTAAATTTATATCTGAGCAAATGGGGGGGAAGTGGGAAGTAGAGAGGAGACGTCTTGGGGAGGACATAGAGCAAGTCAGTGGAAACCTTCTAAACATTGCAACAGCCTCCAGTAGTGAGATGGATGAATTGTGGGCAAAAGCCGGCGATTTGTCGGGGAAAAACAGTGAGCTACAAGAACAGCTTCAGAGGTGCAGCATGGACTGTGATATGAAGAGCAAACTTTTAGAGTCATTGCGAATAAAGTTGTCAGAGATGGAAGAATTGGTTATGTCTTTAGAAAGAAAATTAGCAAACGCACGCTCCCAACTTCTTATTAAAGAACAGTGTATAATATCGCTCAATGAGCACAAAGCAACATGCCAATTGGCTGATATCTGCACAGTCAATGAGGAGAAGAGCTGTGATGAAACAAAGTCTACTATTGCGCCTATAGCGTCAAAGCAGAATAACAGTTTGATTACAATCCAAGAGAGACGTTATGCCAGATTCTGGGTGAATTTAATGCCCTGGAGTTGCCAGTGAGTATGTCCAATAAGTTTGAAGCTCTAGTCCTTAAATTCCATTTGAGTAATGAGGATGCATGCTCTCTTCTAAAAGCATGGCTACCAGGACCTTTGGTAGGCCAGTTATCGGCACAGGTTAATGATAACTTAGCAGATGCAGAGGTGCGGAGGAAAGAGTTGCAGCGTATTGTGGACAGTCGTGATAATGGTATGAGTGATTTGCAACAAATGAAGTTTAGGAGAGGAGTTGACCCAATATTGTTCTGCAGTGAGTATCTTGCATTGTATACTAGAGTGTTCAACTGTCCTGACTTATTGGAGGATGATGCAAGTTTCATATACTCGATGGCCAATAAGTGTTATGTAAGCTATCCCACTAGAATGGCTCTGAGGAATGCTAGGTCCTACCAAAATTTTGTCAATATCCTGCGAGATTTCTGTCAAGAGTCCAGTGATAGCGAATATGGGTCAAAGGTAGGTGTATACGTAATAAGCAGAAATACAGGAAGGCGGAGAGAGTTCAGACATTCTAAATTGAATAGACATAGATTTCATAAAGCCCTTAAAATTGCTAGTGTGGAGTAGGAAACCCCAGAAATACAGGTATCTGCAATGAAAACCCCCACCCAGGACAGGGACAGCATAGCACAAAGGCCTGATATGAAAGATAGCAGCCAGGACAGATCACAAAGTTCTGAAGGAGAGATAAGAAATGACAGTCCACACCCTAAACACAGCCAGCAACAAGACTGGATGAACATTCCAATATTTGCCCCCTGGGCTAATCTACCATTCTGGCTTGTATGTAGTTGGACACAAATTGCATTGCCATTTTTCCTGAGTAATATGGCAAAGTTTACCAATACTGCTGCTTAGTATAAGAAGTATGGCAATTGTTCCTCTAGAAGTACAATGAATGGGAAAAGGCTTGGGGGACTTAAAAAAATCAATTGTCATGATAATTTGTGTATAATCATTGTCTTTGTGTTCCTTTCCAGAGACCAGGAAAGAAGCTAAACGGGTTTGGATACAATTTTTTTTTTTTTTGCAGGTCTGTCAAAGTGAGAACAACAGTGGGCAAATATAGCAAAACAGGGGTTATGTTATTGTAAATACATAATCGATTATCACATGGTACCATGAGCTCATTAATTAGTAATTGTTTGCAAACAATGAAAACAAATTTAAACAATAGTCTGACGTTAATGGACTAAAGAGTTACAAATGAAGTTACAAATGTTTTGTTTGTGTTGTTTTTCCCATTCACTAATTGTCTTTCAGATCAAAAAGAGCATGCACTCTCCTCAGGAGGAAAATCCATGGATGTCTTTAATTAAAAGTTGAGTGTTTGTCATTGTTGTATGGTGGTTGTCTTGTCATGGTGTTCTTGGGTGATAATGGCCAGACTTTTAATTTTTTTTTTGGTATTTGTTTAGTCATCTATTTTAGTTTTATTTATTTATTGTTGAGGTGGGACATTAGTATGTTTAGTCCACCTGAAAGGGGGGTAATGGACAATGCCCTCAGGTAGCAGCTGGGTACATTTTGTTTAAGACAAAGTTGGTAGAAAACCATTCTAGCCACGGGAGTTTTTTTTTTTCTCTTTACTTGATTACTTTCATTCAGATGGAAAAGAGTTCCAAAAGGTTTAGCCTTTGTCCACCTGAAAGGGGAGTTAGTGCATAGATCGTAAGATACAGATAAATGTATTGGTTGTTTTTTAGTGTTTTTAAATTGAGAATTTTTGAGAAACAACAGTGACGTTCGGTTTTGAAATTTTTGATCATACCATGGGGTCCATTTTAGAGTGGGTTCTGCCTAAAGAGGTCATGGTTGTTTTGATAGTTTGGTCAAAGTTGCAGAAGCCAGGAAAACTAAGTTCCTGGATTCCAAGGAGGGAAATATGAGTAAATATAGTAAGCGGGCAGATATTATGGATAAGAATTTGATTCTGCTCTTGTTTTTCAATTCCAGAATCCTGGTGGAGCGAGATTGGAAAGGTTTCTGGAAAATGGATGACAGATTATCATCTGGTTGGCAGTTTGTCTGTGCCATACCACGCCCCAAATTTGTTCTAATAAACATCAGGAGAGACAGGACAAACAAAAAGATTCACTTTAATACTTTTTCTTTTCCTATGGACGATCTGGTGCTGAATCTGAAAGACTGTGCCTATCAACAAGACTTGAAACATTTTTTGCTGGACTCTCTCCTGATGAATGCAAAAGTGTTATTAATATACGTACAATGGGTTGGAGGTTGGGGGAAGGAATATAACACATCCAATCCATCAGAACATGAAAATTTAAAATATGTGTTTTTTTTTTTTGTTGGAGGGAGAAGTTGAAAGAAGAAAAGCTGTGTAATGTAGGGCATATATTGACGTAACGGAATTTATATGGTGCAGGCACTTATGCATAATAAGGTGTCTGTGGCCAGATTAGAGGGTGCCAGGTGACACATCAATGGGGTGAAAATGTCCTTGTCTGGGGGAGATACGCCTGGTTGAGGTCTCACCTGAGAAGTTGAAACCCTGCATAGGGAATAAAACAGTAAATAAAGCCGCGCTAATTAAACAAATGGGTGATAGGTGACCTATACCTTGGTGTAAAATAAATCCTCAAGCAACAATGTGATAAATGCAAAGGAAAAACAACAAATTGTATATCAAACAATATGTGTGCACATTTCCCAATACACTCAAACAATAAAGTCCAGTGACATAAAAGATGAATATAAAATGAAAAAAGTGAAACAAATTTGTGATAAATGAAAAAATAGTTCATAAATGTGATGATGTGAACTTGGACTTCTGGTGACAATAAAAATCGAAAACACCGTGATCCACCACCAATATAAGATTGCGCTTACCAGAAGGCAAGCTTAAAAAAGCCTGTAGTGTGATGTGAACGGGACAGATATGGACCTTCGGACATCAGCAGCAATCTGGATCTCCTCAGACAAGTTAGACCAGGGATAGAGATTCCAATGATGTTTTACCGCTTGGATCAATCAGGAATGGACACACTCTCCAAACAAAGGCATCGACCCCAGAGTCATTCAGCAGCCAATATGGAATACAGGAAGAAAAGGGGATGCTCCCATAGTGTGATACCAAATATTACGTTTATTAAAAGAAAAAGGAATCCTACTTACACAAAACGAAAAGCATATAAGCAGGACAAATAAAATACGCCGGCCGGCTTGCAATACACCCGCTCACAACGCGGAACGCGATGACGTCAGTGCGTCAGCCTCCCTACGTCCGTTTCGACCAATAGTCGTCTTCTGGGGAACGGGCGACGCACTGAATCACCGCAGCTATATAGACAGTGGTAAACACAACCTGGTGAGAACCTTCAATGGCGGGAAAAACTAAATTGACCTTGAGTTTAACCCTATATGTATATAATTAAAATATAAAAACTAAAAATTGCACTAAAAAAGGGCCCCATCTTGTGGACAAATAACAGAACACAGCTAGATGAACTAACCATGTAATAAGTTACAAGTGGAAAATTACCACAGCTCGCTCCACAAAATGGAGCTCTAACAGTGGCAAATAGCCCAATGAGAATGTATATGTAATATCTCAACTGATAAATTAAAAATTAAATGATAAGCATATTGGGAGATGTAAATATGATCAAACACATTATACATCAATAGTTGCAGAAAAAGAGAAGAAAAAGACCCCCAAAAAAACTCTCTTTCCTTACAAAGTAAATGGGTAACAAGAACAAAAATTCAGAAAGGATCAAAAATCACAAAGTGGCCATTGATGTTTCTCACCTCACATTATTATACATCACAATATATATAGTGTGAGCATAAATCGGATGTCTTAATTTTAAAAATTACATCGTAAGGGTGGTACAGCAATTGAACTCCCATAATGACCATACGGGTCCCCAAATTAGAACTAGGAGACTCAGGAATTGTCAATGAAAGCGTTGACATCAATGTCAACGTTTAACCCAAACGGGGTATAACTTTTAATCTTATGTATCCATGACATCTCCAATCTGGAGATGCCGCGCACAAGAGAACCCCCTCTCCACGGTGCCGTATATTTGTCGATCCCCAGAAAGATTGTCTTTGAGGGGTTCTTCATATGGGCCTCTAAATAATGTCGGGAAACTGGATGTTTAGGGAACCCACCCAGGATATTGGTGACATGTTCGTTTAGCCTCACCTTCAGGGGGCGCTTTGTCCTACCGACATATTGGAGCCCACATGGGCACTGGAGTAGATAGACCACCCTCTCGGTGGCACAGGTGATGAAAGGTTTAATTTCGAATTCCACGCCTGTACTAGAAGAAGTGAATTTATGTGTCCTCCTATGGCTACAGCCACTAAGAGAGCAGATCCTACATTTCCTACATTGATAAAAACCCGTGAGGTTATCAAAGAAACATGTTTTAGCAGTGGGCGGATCTAAGACATTAGGTGCTATTCTGTCTTTCAGCGAAGGGACTCCCTTAAATACAATCTGAGGTGTCTGTGGAAGAACTGCATTAAGGGTAGTGTCACTGGTGAGAATGTGCCAGTGTTTTTTGATCATTTTACCTATGTTCCTATGTTGAATGGAATAGGAAGTGATAAAAGGGACCATAGCTAAACCCCTATCTTTAGCAGGCTTCTCTTTGAGTAGATCTGCTCTATCAGTACTAGACACCTCATGGAGCACAGCCATAAGGGAGGAGATGTTATAGCCCTTCTCAAGGAACCGCTTGGTAAGAATATCCGCCTGAGAAGAAAATTCAGTAGAATCTGAACAATTCCTTTTTAATCTCAGGTATTGGCTCTTGGGTACGGACTTGAGCCAAGATTCATGGTGGCAACTTCCTATGGGGATGTATGAGTTGCGGTCTGTATCCTTAAAATGGGTTGCAGTGGTAATTATGCCGCTGTTAACCCTTATCACCAGATCTAAAAAGTTAATGGAGCTTTGACTGGCCTCATAATTAAGGGCAATACCCCTCTGGTTAACGTTTAACTCAGCAAGGAAGGTATCTAGATCTTCCTTGTTGCCATCCCACAGGAGGAGGATGTCGTCTATATATCTTGCCCATAGAACCACCTGTGGTCTATGTTGGGCATAGACGACATCCTCCTCCCATAGGGCCATGAAGAGATTTGCTAAGCTAGGGGCATATTTTGCCCCCATAGCAACTCCACGGTCTTGTCGATAGAAGGTACCCCCAAACCAAAAATAGCTGCTGGACGCAGCAAATTTTAGTAATTGCAAGATAAAAAATATATCTGTTCGTCAAATAAACCAGAGTCACGCCTAAGATAATGTTCCACTGCTAATATACCCAGATGATGGGGTATGACCGTATATAGTGAGGTGACGTCTGCTGTCACCAACCATAGACCGGATATGGGAGTAATTGCACCCAACATGTTGATAACAGAGCGAGAATCTTTGACGTAGGATGGCATATTTTTAACAAGGGGCTGAAGAAAATAATCAATATATCTGCCCACCCGGGACGTGACAGAGTCGATGCCACTGACTATAGGGCGTCCCGGGGGGCAGGTAGGATGTTTGTGAATCTTGGGCAAATAATATATAGTGGGTGTGCGGGGAGACCTGGGAACTAAATACAGTGACTCCTTTTTGTTCAAAATCCCACATTCCAACCCACTCTGAACAAGCAACCTCAATTCAGATAGATATTGTGACTTAGGGTCACCACGAAGGGGTGTGTATGTTTCAGAGTCGCCCAATATCCTATACATTTCTGCTAGGTAATCTTTCTTGTCAAGGATGATAATTCCACCACCCTTGTCTGCAGGCCTAATTATTAAGTTTTTATTTTGACATAAAGAATTTAGACCATTAACAAGCTCCTTATCAGTCTTCACCCTCTTAACCAGTATTTGGTCCAAATCAGACAACACCAAATCTCTAAAGACTTTTAGGGCTGGTGCCAAAGCACCCGGAGGATTAAAAAGTGAGGCGTTTGAAAGCCCCGAATGTTGAAAACCAGTGGTCACAATCCCATTAACACTAATCGGGTTGATGGCCATATGTCGTTTAATGTTGACTTTACGAACAAACTTATGTACATCCATATATGTTTGAAATTTGTTGAGCCCCCGAGGAGGCGCAAATTTCAAGCCTTTATTTAAAACCATTTTTTCAGAGTCATTTAAGGTAACAGAACTTAAATTAAAAATCCCGCTACCATCTAGGATCTTTTTCTTTTTAGCTCTACATTTCCTCCCCCCTCTGGTTCCTCTTTTCGGTCTATGGGCCTTTTTACCCCTTGATTGGGTCTGAAAAAACCCCAATGTTGGTTAGACGGACCAGGACTCGGGTTTGGGTATTGCATGGAATTACCCACTCCTCTAATAGTGTCCTCATAGTCTTTGGGGGGCCCTTCTAAATCCTGAAGAGGATAGAAGTTGTTGTGTGTACTCACATTGTAGCCACCATCCAGCCCAGTGTTGTAGGCACTTACAGTATCGAAATGTTGAAACGCCAATGGTGGCTGCTTGTAATGGTCCATCCTAAAATTCGGATTGGGACCATACCCCCCTATGGGGTTGGCATTATGGGGGGGTCCAAAATAGGGTGAATAATCTCCATATTGGTTAGACTGGCCATGGGGTCTCTGGTTAGAGGGTGGGGGAAAACCATAAGTGTTATTCATGTTACCCCGACCTCTTCCACTCCTATTCTGGATATTAGATCCCCGAGATCGTCGTGGAAAAGATGGAATATGATTAGGTGGGAAATCATTTCTCAACTGACCACCAGATCTAGAAGGTGATTGGTAAAAACTTTGTCTCCCCGACTGAAATGAGTCTGGGGGTTTACCACCACCTCGTATGGATTTGTTCTGTGCAGGTTTGGCAGTGGTGGAAACCGGGTTATCGGTACTGGAACCCACTTCCATGTTGGTATTACCCGTATTGGCCTGCTCATTTAACAACTTTTTTTGCCATTCAAATACTATACCACCCTGATAGTCATTAAGGTCTCGATTATATTTCTTTTTCTTTTTTAGTTTTTGTTCTCTGTCTTCCTTTTCCAGGATTTTGAGTAATGTAGCGGACCTATCCTTATATTCATTCGTGTCCTTAAGGGGATTGAGTTTTTCCTTTATGCTCTTAATCTCCTCGTCCAATCTAGTAAGTTTGGACGTCTTCCTTTCAACAAGGAATTTTAAAAAACTGACACCAGCCGTATTAAAATACTTGAACCAGTCCTCGAGTTCTATATCTCCCTTCTGGGGATTGATTTCCCATCTAAGGCTTCTGGGTACCATGTTACTCCTAATGTACGTCTCTAAGTATGCAATATCCCATTGCGTATGCATCTCTGAGACAGTAAGGTTTTTTAGTCTCATAAAGAGGCCACCTAGATCCCCCTCCTCATCTTTGTATGATTCAAATACCCCCTCAACATTGACCACTCTCGTGGCCCTATAGTCGAAGATATCCATAATGAATAAACCTTCAAGATAGCCAAAAGGGTGATAAAGGGGACGGAAACCTAATGATGGAACCAATATATGCGAAGTGATATGAATCACATAAAAAAGAAGAAAGCTGCAGTGTGGGTATATCAAAGTAAACAGTAAAAAATGTAGCAAAACACCGCGCTAGTAAATGCAAAAATATTGAAATGCCCCAATACAGCAAATATTAGGGCTAAAAAGTGACATAAAATGAAGTGTACATAGGTAGCAGCAGCAAAAAAATGTGGATACACACATAAACAAGATAAAACAGTAAATAAAGCCGCGCTAATTAAACAAATGGGTGATAGGTGACCTATACCTTGGTGTAAAATAAATCCTCAAGCAACAATGTGATAAATGCAAAGGAAAAACAACAAATTGTATATCAAACAATATGTGTGCACATTTCCCAATACACTCAAACAATAAAGTCCAGTGACATAAAAGATGAATATAAAATGAAAAAAGTGAAACAAATTTGTGATAAATGAAAAAATAGTTCATAAATGTGATGATGTGAACTTGGACTTCTGGTGACAATAAAAATCGAAAACACCGTGATCCACCACCAATATAAGATTGCGCTTACCAGAAGGCAAGCTTAAAAAAGCCTGTAGTGTGATGTGAACGGGACAGATATGGACCTTCGGACATCAGCAGCAATCTGGATCTCCTCAGACAAGTTAGACCAGGGATAGAGATTCCAATGATGTTTTACCGCTTGGATCAATCAGGAATGGACACACTCTCCAAACAAAGGCATCGACCCCAGAGTCATTCAGCAGCCAATATGGAATACAGGAAGAAAAGGGGATGCTCCCATAGTGTGATACCAAATATTACGTTTATTAAAAGAAAAAGGAATCCTACTTACACAAAACGAAAAGCATATAAGCAGGACAAATAAAATACGCCGGCCGGCTTGCAATACACCCGCTCACAACGCGGAACGCGATGACGTCAGTGCGTCAGCCTCCCTACGTCCGTTTCGACCAATAGTCGTCTTCTGGGGAACGGGCGACGCACTGAATCACCGCAGCTATATAGACAGTGGTAAACACAACCTGGTGAGAACCTTCAATGGCGGGAAAAACTAAATTGACCTTGAGTTTAACCCTATATGTATATAATTAAAATATAAAAACTAAAAATTGCACTAAAAAAGGGCCCCATCTTGTGGACAAATAACAGAACACAGCTAGATGAACTAACCATGTAATAAGTTACAAGTGGAAAATTACCACAGCTCGCTCCACAAAATGGAGCTCTAACAGTGGCAAATAGCCCAATGAGAATGTATATGTAATATCTCAACTGATAAATTAAAAATTAAATGATAAGCATATTGGGAGATGTAAATATGATCAAACACATTATACATCAATAGTTGCAGAAAAAGAGAAGAAAAAGACCCCCAAAAAAAACTCTCTTTCCTTACAAAGTAAATGGGTAACAAGAACAAAAATTCAGAAAGGATCAAAAATCACAAAGTGGCCATTGATGTTTCTCACCTCACATTATTATACATCACAATATATATAGTGTGAGCATAAATCGGATGTCTTAATTTTAAAAATTACATCGTAAGGGTGGTACAGCAATTGAACTCCCATAATGACCATACGGGTCCCCAAATTAGAACTAGGAGACTCAGGAATTGTCAATGAAAGCGTTGACATCAATGTCAACGTTTAACCCAAACGGGGTATAACTTTTAATCTTATGTACCGTATGCCGCGCACAAGAGAACCCCCTCTCCACGGTGCCGTATATTTGTCGATCCCCAGAAAGATTGTCTTTGAGGGGTTCTTCATATGGGCCTCTAAATAATGTCGGGAAACTGGATGTTTAGGGAACCCACCCAGGATATTGGTGACATGTTCGTTTAGCCTCACCTTCAGGGGGCGCTTTGTCCTACCGACATATTGGAGCCCACATGGGCACTGGAGTAGATAGACCACCCTCTCGGTGGCACAGGTGATGAAAGGTTTAATTTCGAATTCCACGCCTGTACTAGAAGAAGTGAATTTATGTGTCCTCCTATGGCTACAGCCACTAAGAGAGCAGATCCTACATTTCCTACATTGATAAAAACCCGTGAGGTTATCAAAGAAACATGTTTTAGCAGTGGGCGGATCTAAGACATTAGGTGCTATTCTGTCTTTCAGCGAAGGGACTCCCTTAAATACAATCTGAGGTGTCTGTGGAAGAACTGCATTAAGGGTAGTGTCACTGGTGAGAATGTGCCAGTGTTTTTTGATCATTTTACCTATGTTCCTATGTTGAATGGAATAGGAAGTGATAAAAGGGACCATAGCTAAACCCCTATCTTTAGCAGGCTTCTCTTTGAGTAGATCTGCTCTATCAGTACTAGACACCTCATGGAGCACAGCCATAAGGGAGGAGATGTTATAGCCCTTCTCAAGGAACTGCTTGGTAAGAATATCCGCCTGAGAAGAAAATTCAGTAGAATCTGAACAATTCCTTTTTAATCTCAGGTATTGGCTCTTGGGTACGGACTTGAGCCAAGATTCATGGTGGCAACTTCCTATGGGGATGTATGAGTTGCGGTCTGTATCCTTAAAATGGGTTGCAGTGGTAATTATGCCGCTGTTAACCCTTATCACCAGATCTAAAAAGTTAATGGAGCTTTGACTGGCCTCATAATTAAGGGCAATACCCCTCTGGTTAACGTTTAACTCAGCAAGGAAGGTATCTAGATCTTCCTTGTTGCCATCCCACAGGAGGAGGATGTCGTCTATATATCTTGCCCATAGAACCACCTGTGGTCTATGTTGGGCATAGACGACATCCTCCTCCCATAGGGCCATGAAGAGATTTGCTAAGCTAGGGGCATATTTTGCCCCCATAGCAACTCCACGGTCTTGTCGATAGAAGGTACCCCCAAACCAAAAATAGCTGCTGGACGCAGCAAATTTTAGTAATTGTAAGATAAAAAATATCTGTTCGTCAAATAAACCAGAGTCACGCCTAAGATAATGTTCCACTGCTAATATACCCAGATGATGGGGTATGACCGTATATAGTGAGGTGACGTCTGCTGTCACCAACCATAGACCGGATATGGGAGTAATTGCACCCAACATGTTGATAACAGAGCGAGAATCTTTGACGTAGGATGGCATATTTTTAACAAGGGGCTGAAGAAAATAATCAATATATCTGCCCACCCGGGACGTGACAGAGTCGATGCCACTGACTATAGGGCGTCCCGGGGGGCAGGTAGGATGTTTGTGAATCTTGGGCAAATAATATATAGTGGGTGTGCGGGGAGACCTGGGAACTAAATACAGTGACTCCTTTTTGTTCAAAATCCCACATTCCAACCCACTCTGAACAAGCAACCTCAATTCAGATAGATATTGTGACTTAGGGTCACCACGAAGGGGTGTGTATGTTTCAGAGTCGCCCAATATCCTATACATTTCTGCTAGGTAATCTTTCTTGTCAAGGATGATAATTCCACCACCCTTGTCTGCAGGCCTAATTATTAAGTTTTTATTTTGACATAAAGAATTTAGACCATTAACAAGCTCCTTATCAGTCTTCACCCTCTTAACCAGTATTTGGTCCAAATCAGACAACACCAAATCTCTAAAGACTTTTAGGGCTGGTGCCAAAGCACCCGGAGGATTAAAAAGTGAGGCGTTTGAAAGCCCCGAATGTTGAAAACCAGTGGTCACAATCCCATTAACACTAATCGGGTTGATGGCCATATGTCGTTTAATGTTGACTTTACGAACAAACTTATGTACATCCATATATGTTTGAAATTTGTTGAGCCCCCGAGGAGGCGCAAATTTCAAGCCTTTATTTAAAACCATTTTTTCAGAGTCATTTAAGGGGGTCTTTTTCTTCTCTTTTTCTGCAACTATTGATGTATAATGTGTTTGATCATATTTACATCTCCCAATATGCTTATCATTTAATTTTTAATTTATCAGTTGAGATATTACATATACATTCTCATTGGGCTATTTGCCACTGTTAGAGCTCCATTTTGTGGAGCGAGCTGTGGTAATTTTCCACTTGTAACTTATTACATGGTTAGTTCATCTAGCTGTGTTCTGTTATTTGTCCACAAGATGGGGCCCTTTTTTAGTGCAATTTTTAGTTTTTATATTTTAATTATATACATATAGGGTTAAACTCAAGGTCAATTTAGTTTTTCCCGCCATTGAAGGTTCTCACCAGGTTGTGTTTACCACTGTCTATATAGCTGCGGTGATTCAGTGCGTCGCCCGTTCCCCAGAAGACGACTATTGGTCGAAACGGACGTAGGGAGGCTGACGCACTGACGTCATCGCGTTCCGCGTGACGTCATCGCGTTCCGCGTTGTGAGCGGGTGTATTGCAAGCCGGCCGGCGTATTTTATTTGTCCTGCTTATATGCTTTTCGTTTTGTGTAAGTAGGATTCCTTTTTCTTTTAATAAACGTAATATTTGGTATCACACTATGGGAGCATCCCCTTTTCTTCCTGTATTCCATATTGGCTGCTGAATGACTCTGGGGTCGATGCCTTTGTTTGGAGAGTGTGTCCATTCCTGATTGATCCAAGCGGTAAAACATCATTGGAATCTCTATCCCTGGTCTAACTTGTCTGAGGAGATCCAGATTGCTGCTGATGTCCGAAGGTCCATATCTGTCCCGTTCACATCACACTACAGGCTTTTTTAAGCTTGCCTTCTGGTAAGCGCAATCTTATATTGGTGGTGGATCACGGTGTTTTCGATTTTTATTGTCACCAGAAGTCCAAGTTCACATCATCACATTTATGAACTATTTTTTCATTTATCACAAATTTGTTTCACTTTTTTCATTTTATATTCATCTTTTATGTCACTGGACTTTATTGTTTGAGTGTATTGGGAAATGTGCACACATATTGTTTGATATACAATTTGTTGTTTTTCCTTTGCATTTATCACATTGTTGCTTGAGGATTTATTTTACACCAAGGTATAGGTCACCTATCACCCATTTGTTTAATTAGCGCGGCTTTATTTACTGTTTTATCTTGTTTATGTGTGTATCCACATTTTTTTGCTGCTGCTACCTATGTACACTTCATTTTATGTCACTTTTTAGCCCTAATATTTGCTGTATTGGGGCATTTCAATATTTTTGCATTTACTAGCGCGGTGTTTTGCTACATTTTTTACTGTTTACTTTGATATACCCACACTGCAGCTTTCTTCTTTTTTATGTGATTCATATCACTTCGCATATATTGGTTCCATCATTAGGTTTCCGTCCCCTTTATCACCCTTTTGGCTATCTTGAAGGTTTATTCATTATGGATATCTTCGACTATAGGGCCACGAGAGTGGTCAATGTTGAGGGGGTATTTGAATCATACAAAGATGAGGAGGGGGATCTAGGTGGCCTCTTTATGAGACTAAAAAACCTTACTGTCTCAGAGATGCATACGCAATGGGATATTGCATACTTAGAGACGTACATTAGGAGTAACATGGTACCCAGAAGCCTTAGATGGGAAATCAATCCCCAGAAGGGAGATATAGAACTCGAGGACTGGTTCAAGTATTTTAATACGGCTGGTGTCAGTTTTTTAAAATTCCTTGTTGAAAGGAAGACGTCCAAACTTACTAGATTGGACGAGGAGATTAAGAGCATAAAGGAAAAACTCAATCCCCTTAAGGACACGAATGAATATAAGGATAGGTCCGCTACATTACTCAAAATCCTGGAAAAGGAAGACAGAGAACAAAAACTAAAAAAGAAAAAGAAATATAATCGAGACCTTAATGACTATCAGGGTGGTATAGTATTTGAATGGCAAAAAAAGTTGTTAAATGAGCAGGCCAATACGGGTAATACCAACATGGAAGTGGGTTCCAGTACCGATAACCCGGTTTCCACCACTGCCAAACCTGCACAGAACAAATCCATACGAGGTGGTGGTAAACCCCCAGACTCATTTCAGTCGGGGAGACAAAGTTTTTACCAATCACCTTCTAGATCTGGTGGTCAGTTGAGAAATGATTTCCCACCTAATCATATTCCATCTTTTCCACGACGATCTCGGGGATCTAATATCCAGAATAGGAGTGGAAGAGGTCGGGGTAACATGAATAACACTTATGGTTTTCCCCCACCCTCTAACCAGAGACCCCATGGCCAGTCTAACCAATATGGAGATTATTCACCCTATTTTGGACCCCCCCCATAATGCCAACCCCATAGGGGGGTATGGTCCCAATCCGAATTTTAGGATGGACCATTACAAGCAGCCACCATTGGCGTTTCAACATTTCGATACTGTAAGTGCCTACAACACTGGGCTGGATGGTGGCTACAATGTGAGTACACACAACAACTTCTATCCTCTTCAGGATTTAGAAGGGCCCCCCAAAGACTATGAGGACACTATTAGAGGAGTGGGTAATTCCATGCAATACCCAAACCCGAGTCCTGGTCCGTCTAACCAACATTGGGGTTTTTTCAGACCCAATCAAGGGGTAAAAAGGCCCATAGACCGAAAAGAGGAACCAGAGGGGGGAGGAAATGTAGAGCTAAAAAGAAAAAGATCCTAGATGGTAGCGGGATTTTTAATTTAAGTTCTGTTACCTTAAATGACTCTGAAAAAATGGTTTTAAATAAAGGCTTGAAATTTGCGCCTCCTCGGGGGCTCAACAAATTTCAAACATATATGGATGTACATAAGTTTGTTCGTAAAGTCAACATTAAACGACATATGGCCATCAACCCGATTAGTGTTAATGGGATTGTGACCACTGGTTTTCAACATTCGGGGCTTTCAAACGCCTCACTTTTTAATCCTCCGGGTGCTTTGGCACCAGCCCTAAAAGTCTTTAGAGATTTGGTGTTGTCTGATTTGGACCAAATACTGGTTAAGAGGGTGAAGACTGATAAGGAGCTTGTTAATGGTCTAAATTCTTTATGTCAAAATAAAAACTTAATAATTAGGCCTGCAGACAAGGGTGGTGGAATTATCATCCTTGACAAGAAAGATTACCTAGCAGAAATGTATAGGATATTGGGCGACTCTGAAACATACACACCCCTTCGTGGTGACCCTAAGTCACAATATCTATCTGAATTGAGGTTGCTTGTTCAGAGTGGGTTGGAATGTGGGATTTTGAACAAAAAGGAGTCACTGTATTTAGTTCCCAGGTCTCCCCGCACACCCACTATATATTATTTGCCCAAGATTCACAAACATCCTACCTGCCCCCCGGGACGCCCTATAGTCAGTGGCATCGACTCTGTCACGTCCCGGGTGGGCAGATATATTGATTATTTTCTTCAGCCCCTTGTTAAAAATATGCCATCCTACGTCAAAGATTCTCGCTCTGTTATCAACATGTTGGGTGCAATTACTCCCATATCCGGTCTATGGTTGGTGACAGCAGACATCACCTCACTATATACGGTCATACCCCATCATCTGGGTATATTAGCAGTGGAACATTATCTTAGGCGTGACTCTGGTTTATTTGACGAACAGATATATTTTTTATCTTGCAATTACTAAAATTTGCTGCGTCCAGCAGCTATTTTTGGTTTGGGGGTACCTTCTATCGACAAGACCGTGGAGTTGCTATGGGGGCAAAATATGCCCCTAGCTTAGCAAATCTCTTCATGGCCCTATGGGAGGAGGATGTCGTCTATGCCCAACATAGACCACAGGTGGTTCTATGGGCAAGATATATAGACGACATTCTCCTCCTGTGGGATGGCAACAAGGAAGATCTAGATACCTTCCTTGCTGAGTTAAACGTTAACCAGAGGGGTATTGCCCTTAATTATGAGGCCAGTCAAAGCTCCATTAACTTTTTAGATCTGGTGATAAGGGTTAACAGCGGCATAATTACCACTGCAACCCATTTTAAGGATACAGACCGCAACTCATACATCCCCATAGGAAGTTGCCACCATGAATCTTGGCTCAAGTCCGTACCCAAGAGCCAATACCTGAGATTAAAAAGGAATTGTTCAGATTCTACTGAATTTTCTTCTCAGGCGGATATTCTTACCAAGCGGTTCCTTGAGAAGGGCTATAACATCTCCTCCCTTATGGCTGTGCTCCATGAGGTGTCTAGTACTGATAGAGCAGATCTACTCAAAGAGAAGCCTGCTAAAGATAGGGGTTTAGCTATGGTCCCTTTTATCACTTCCTATTCCATTCAACATAGGAACATAGGTAAAATGATCAAAAAACACTGGCACATTCTCACCAGTGACACTACCCTTAATGCAGTTCTTCCACAGACACCTCAGATTGTATTTAAGGGAGTCCCTTCGCTGAAAGACAGAATAGCACCTAATGTCTTAGATCCGCCCACTGCTAAAACATGTTTCTTTGATAACCTCACGGGTTTTTATCAATGTAGGAAATGTAGGATCTGCTCTCTTAGTGGCTGTAGCCATAGGAGGACACATAAATTCACTTCTTCTAGTACAGGCGTGGAATTCGAAATTAAACCTTTCATCACCTGTGCCACCGAGAGGGTGGTCTATCTACTCCAGTGCCCATGTGGGCTCCAATATGTCGGTAGGACAAAGCGCCCCCTGAAGGTGAGGCTAAACGAACATGTCACCAATATCCTGGGTGGGTTCCCTAAACATCCAGTTTCCCGACATTATTTAGAGGCCCATATGAAGAACCCCTCAAAGACAATCTTTCTGGGGATCGACAAATATACGGCACCGTGGAGAGGGGGTTCTCTTGTGCGTGGCATCTCCAGATTGGAGATGTCATGGATACATAAGATTAAAAGTTATACCCCGTTTGGGTTAAACGTTGACATTGATGTCAACGCTTTCATTGACAATTCCTGAGTCTCCTAGTTCTAATTTGGGGACCCGTATGGTCATTATGGGAGTTCAATTGCTGTACCACCCTTACGATGTAATTTTTAAAATTAAGACATCCGATTTATGCTCACACTATATATATTGTGATGTATAATAATGTGAGGTGAGAAACATCAATGGCCACTTTGTGATTTTTGATCCTTTCTGAATTTTTGTTCTTGTTACCCATTTACTTTGTAAGGAAAGAGAGTTTTTTTTGGGGGTCTTTTTCTTCTCTTTTTCTGCAACTATTGATGTATAATGTGTTTGATCATATTTACATCTCCCAATATGCTTATCATTTAATTTTTAATTTATCAGTTGAGATATTACATATACATTCTCATTGGGCTATTTGCCACTGTTAGAGCTCCATTTTGTGGAGCGAGCTGTGGTAATTTTCCACTTGTAACTTATTACATGGTTAGTTCATCTAGCTGTGTTCTGTTATTTGTCCACAAGATGGGGCCCTTTTTTAGTGCAATTTTTAGTTTTTATATTTTAATTATATACATATAGGGTTAAACTCAAGGTCAATTTAGTTTTTCCCGCCATTGAAGGTTCTCACCAGGTTGTGTTTACCACTGTCTATATAGCTGCGGTGATTCAGTGTGTCGCCCGTTCCCCAGAAGACGACTATTGGTCGAAACGGACGTAGGGAGGCTGACGCACTGACGTCATCGCGTTCCGCGTTGTGAGCGGGTGTATTGCAAGCCGGCCGGCGTATTTTATTTGTCCTGCTTATATGCTTTTCGTTTTGTGTAAGTAGGATTCCTTTTTCTTTTAATAAACGTAATATTTGGTATCACACTATGGGAGCATCCCCTTTTCTTCCTGTATTCCATATTGGCTGCTGAATGACTCTGGGGTCGATGCCTTTGTTTGGAGAGTGTGTCCATTCCTGATTGATCCAAGCGGTAAAACATCATTGGAATCTCTATCCCTGGTCTAACTTGTCTGAGGAGATCCAGATTGCTGCTGATGTCCGAAGGTCCATATCTGTCCCGTTCACATCACACTACAGGCTTTTTTAAGCTTGCCTTCTGGTAAGCGCAATCTTATATTGGTGGTGGATCACGGTGTTTTCGATTTTTATTGTCACCAGAAGTCCAAGTTCACATCATCACATTTATGAACTATTTTTTCATTTATCACAAATTTGTTTCACTTTTTTCATTTTATATTCATCTTTTATGTCACTGGACTTTATTGTTTGAGTGTATTGGGAAATGTGCACACATATTGTTTGATATACAATTTGTTGTTTTTCCTTTGCATTTATCACATTGTTGCTTGAGGATTTATTTTACACCAAGGTATAGGTCACCTATCACCCATTTGTTTAATTAGCGCGGCTTTATTTACTGTTTTATCTTGTTTATGTGTGTATCCACATTTTTTTGCTGCTGCTACCTATGTACACTTCATTTTATGTCACTTTTTAGCCCTAATATTTGCTGTATTGGGGCATTTCAATATTTTTGCATTTACTAGCGCAGTGTTTTGCTACATTTTTTCCTGCATAGGGAATGCCAGTGAATACACACAGGAGCGTGCTCCGATAGATAAAGGGAACAAACGCTGACTACCAAGGTACAGTATTCCTTCACCACATGGCACTGCAACATCTCACAGTGGTTGATAAAACCTATTACCCTATATGTGCTGAGTATACGCTGAATCAAGTGCGGTCATTGTACCAGTAACTTACTCCCAGAGATTGTGTAAAAATGGCAGAGAGGATCCACAACGTTATACAGCACCTCATCCCTTTTGGTAGGTAAGTGTTAAAGGAGGGTAGAAAATAGGGATTATATCGGTGCAAAATTGCAAAATAAATAAATAAGGGTTGCCGACAATTCAGTGCTTGAGTTTTAAAAAATCACGTAAAGTTTTATTACAAATATATAGAGCACAATTTCACAAAAAGGAAATACAAAAATTATTTCTAAAGGCCTAACAAAGTAATTAGTACAAAAGCTTGAAAGTCCCCAATTATAGCAGACCAATACATTTATGAGAAGAAAAATTATTTTTTGTCTGATTCCAGATTTTCATCTGGTTAAAGAAAGTCTCTTAGTTACAATGGATAGAATAACCTGAAGTAGACAGTGCAGGCCTTAATGAAGTTTTCCGACATGTTTCGCCATATCAATGGCTTCCTCAGGGTTGGCCTACTGTACAGAAATATTGTATCTATGTGGAGAGAAGTAGAAATTAATAACAGTTCATGGACGCAGGTACTGAGCCCCCCAGTTGAAAAGAGGGGTTTAATAGGGAAGGGGGGGGGGCGGGGCGAGAGGGGAGACAACGGCATATCTGACCACTCTCTCACTCTGCTCCAACTAGATGGTATATGCAAACCAATAATTCAGTTCCCAAACTTACCCAGAGACAATAAAGGGTGATAATAATGAAACAATCAGCCGAGAGAGGGGTGGGGTCGCCCAATGGATATCCTTCAGTGGATAGCAGGAGACAAAAAAAAAAACCTAGCAAAAGACGTCTTAATATAAGTCACATAAATTTAAATTTAAATGGTAATAGTCATATTTAGGGATAGAAAACACAGTGTTGCTTATCTGTGGAAAAATACTCCACAGATATATAGCATATCACTGTGGACCGGACAAAAAGTCTCAATACTCACTTTAATTAGACTATAAAATCAAAATGTGGAATAGACCTCAGACACTGGTTGGAAATAGATGGTAAGCGAGGCACCTAAATAAAATTGATAATCTGAGCTTAATACTGGTGCCTAGAATTAGTAACTATTTTTCAATGGTTAAAAAAAGAGGTTATCCTACCTATATAGTGACCTATATTCACAAATAGTATAATATAGTCTAGGATACTGATCCAAAGCACGGTCAGGACATAGGCGGTCTCAGCAGGAACATGGTCCCTGCGAGTAACAGAAATAATAAACAAGATAATAAGCTGAAGATTATAGGGTTGAGCAGTGAGTATGTAAAGGTTTGGTCTTATTATAGAGCTTACTTGTCAAGAGGAAACGTATCTGCGTCAGGTGCCTCCAAGGTCCGGTGCTGGAATGAGCACCGGTGCCGGCTTAAATCTTGTCTCCCAGATTGGGAGGGCGTGTATTCACGCCTCCCAATCAGCGGACAGAGGAGCCTCTGTGCATGCACAAACGCAGGGACCGACCAGGCGGCCTACAAGGTCCATAATGCCTGGCGGTCAGTGCGTAGTCTAGCGTGATGACGTAATCGCGACGGCTGCGCAAAAGGCAACAGAGGCTAAGTTGGGCGGGCTAAGAACCTAGCGCCGCCCTCGGGTGTCCATACTAAACCACTGGGAGTAGTCCTAAATAGGCGATCACCTCCCCCATGTATCGGCGGTTTCTGAATAAAGGGAAGGAATAACGGGAAAAGTAGCTGGAAAGGCAATCAAGTGCCATAGGGGAAGAGGGGATAGAGGGATGCACAGATGTGGGGCAGACCGAGAGCAAGAACAGGCAGGCGGCCCCCGTCATCCCACCCCGCCACAGCCCTACTCCCCTCATCAGGGGAGACCAGACCCGGTACCACGAGCTGGAATAACAATAAGATATTCAAAAGTGTAGCAATTATTACAGCTTTAACCCAGACATATGCAGGTTTTTTAACATCAGTATCATTTATATATTAATTTGCCTAACATTTTTACAATAAATGACCTATATGCACTTAACTATTGACAGTGAACATATATGATACAATGAACTTTGAGTAAATAAAGTTTATTTAAGACTAATTGGAAGAATGTTATTTGAACAAAGTACAGTCTATTCATTTCCCATACAGTATTCAACTGTTCGCTATACTTGATTTACTGTGTATATTATACGCAAGCCTAAACAATCTTTTTTTCATAATGATTTACATGGAGCAAGCTTCAGCGTGGAATAGGAGTTACCTCAGTGGGCTATAGTAAGCAGAGATAGAAATTTGGAACGAGAGAGGGGGAGGGGATGGAGAGAAGGAGGGAAGGAGAAAGGAGTGAAAAGAGGGGGGAGAGAGGGGAAGGGACCAGCAACATCAAACACAGAATCCGAGAATGGAAATGATACTTGTAGAAATAATAGATAATAAACTACAGGTATAGGTGATTTAGACCAAAAATTATCTATAAGTTATAGAAACTATTTGAAGCTAATATATTCATTCAACCCTGGAGGTCTGGTAGCATCCAGGGTGTGTATCCACCTTGTTTCAAGTTGGAGTAATTGATTATCTATGTCACCTCCACGTACATTAGTTGGTATATGTTCTAAAGCAGAGAACTGAATTGCATTTGCATCAAAGTTATGACTTTGAGCAACATGACGATTTATTGCTGTCGTAATTTTCTTTTTATGAAGTGCTTTGATGTGATCCTGTATGCGGGTAGAAAATGCTCTTTTTGTTTTACCAACATAGAAGCACCCACAGCGGCAAGTGGCTAGATATATTACTCCTATGGTATTGCATGTTACTCGATACTTAATTTTATGTAATTTACTTTAACCACTTCCCGACCGCCCCCTGTATATATACGTCGGCAGAATGGCACGTACAGGCAGAATCACGTACCTGTACGTGACATTCTTCCGGCGGTTGGGGGGTCCGATCGGACCCCCCTCCGCCGGCGGGGACGGTCGGGATGGCTTCAGAAGCGATGCGGGACGAGGTAACGGCCAGTCGTTTCTGGCCACCCCCTCCCGATCGCTCTGGCCAATGGGATTCGTCCGCTTCCTTCCCCTTCCTGTGTAATTGTAAACACAGGCAAGGGGAAGTGATGTCACGCTCCTCGTGTCGGTCTTTCTGACCGGGACGCCGAGCGGAGAAGACATCAAGTAAGTGCACAAACACTACACTGACACCAGGTACACATAGGCACACATTTCACCCCCCTGTCACCCCCTGATCACCCCCCAGATCACCCCCTGCCCCCCCTGTCACAGTGTCACTGATTGCAGTGATCATTTATTTTACTGATCACTGCATTTAGTGTCAGTGTGACTGCAATAACTGTCAGGGCAGTTAGTTTTAGGCCCCTTTAGGTCCAAGGTAGCCCCCTACCCCCCCCAATAAAGGTTTAACCCCTTGATTGCCCCCTAGGTAACCCTTTCACCCCCTTTTGCCAGTGTCACTAAGCGATCGTTTTTTTTTGATCGCTCTATTAGTGTCACTGGTGCCGCTAGGTAGCCAGTTTTTTTTTTTAGGTAACCGCCAGGTTTATATAGGATTATAAATAGGTTTATAGGTCAGGTACCCCCATATTACAACCTAAATAAAGGTTTTAACCCCTTGATTGCCCCTAGAGTTAACTCTTTCACCAGTGATCACAGTATAAGTGTCACTGGTGACGCTGGTTAGCCAGTTAGTTATTTAGTTATTTAGGTCCCCCGTCAGGTTTTTATATATCGTCAGGTACCCCCATATATTACCTAATAAAGGTTTTAACCCCCTGATTGCCCCTAGTTAACCCTTTCACCAGTGATCACCGTATAACTGTTACGGGTGACGCTGGTTAGTTAGCTTGTTTTTTTATACTGTCAGGGCACCCGCCATTTATTACCCAACTATCGGTTTAACCCCCTGATCGCCCGGTGGGTGATATCAATTAGGTGTTAGGGTCAAATAAGGTCTGCGTCGCCCCAGGTTAGTGCCAGTACCGCAAACACCCACGCGCAAAGCATACACCTCCCTTAGTGGTATAGTATCTGAACAGATCAATATCTGATCTGATCAGATCTATACTAGCGTCCCAGCAGTTTAGGGTTCCAAAAAACGCATTGTTAGCGGGATCAGCCCAGATACCTGCTAGCACCTGCGTTTTCCCCCTCCGCCCAGCCCAGCCCAGCCCAGCCCAAGTGCAGTATCGATCGATCACTGTCACTTCCAAAACACTAAGCACACATAACTGCAGCGTTCGCAGAGTCAGGCCTGATCCCTGCGATCGCTAACAGTTTTTTTGGTAGCGTTTTGATTCATTCGCCAGCAGCCTAGGAGCTTTTTTTTCCTGTGAATCTCACTAGTGTACTACTAAATTTAGAGCCCAAAATGGCAAATCGCAAGTACACTAGTGAACAGGCCTACTTGTTTCTGAGTATGTCAGATAGTGAAGAGGAGGTCACTCATCTGTCAGAATCAGGCTCAGAATACGATCCAGTAGACGACAGCGGCTCCATGACAGATAGCTCTGGCGACGAAGGTGTGGTCCCTGCTAAGGTCAGGCGTACCCGATCCCGATCTTCTGATGTTGTTGAGGTGCAGGAACCGCAGGTCTCTCGTATGGAGCAGAGAAGTACTAGCGCCGCTATTCCTTCTGGTGAACTGGCAAGCACCAGCGGCCTAGTACACCCTGGACGTAGTCAAACCAGCACTGCAGTAACACTTGGTGACGTGGCGAGTCCCATAAGTGCAGTTCAAGCTGGCGAGGTGGCAAGCACAAGTAGTGTCCCGCTGCCACCAAGAAGAAGACAAAGGCAGGCCCGTCGATCACATAGTGTCCTTCCTGCAGAATTCGCCAATCCTGATTGGGTGCCCACCACTTCTGCAGAACCCGTACTTCCCCCATTCACTGGCCAACCCGGTATTCAGGTGGAAACAGCTGATTTTAAGCCATCCGATTTTTATTCGCTGTTTTTCACGGAAGATCTCTATAGATCTATTGTGGACCAAAGTAATATATACGCTGGTCAACACATCGCCGCTAATCCCCAAGTGCCTTCCCTTGCCAGAGATTGGAAACCAATTACGGTTTCCGAATTTAAGACCTTTCTGGGCCTTTCCCTCAACATGGGCATACACAAATTCCCGACGCTGAGGTCTTATTGGTCCACCTCACCGCACCACCATATGCCCGTGTTCTCTGCCTCCATGTCCAGGGCACGATACGAACAGATCTTGCGGTTCATGCACTTCAGTGACAATGAACTTTGTCGTCCTCGTGGAGACCCTGAATTTGATCGGCTCTACAAAATTCGGCCCCTCATAAACCACTTCAACCAATGTTTTGCAGCCTTGTTTACGCCCAATCAAGTTGTCTGCGTTGACGAGTCCCTGATTAAGTTTTCTGGCCGCTTGTCTTTCAAACAGTTCCTTCCCAGCAAGCGTGCCAGATACGGGGTCAAGCTCTACAAGCTCTGTGACAGGGCAACAGGCTATACGTGGAGCTTTTCGGTTTATGAGGGAAAAGATAGTCACGTAGAGCCGGAGAACTGTCCAGATTACATAGGGAGCGCTGGCAAGATAGTGTGGAACTTGGTGTCACCCTTATTCGGAAAGGGGTACCACTTGTACGTGGACAATTATTACACGAGCGTGCCACTTTTTAGTCACTTGTTTGATCATCAGATTGGAGCATGTGGCACCGTGCGACCTAATCGCCAGGGCTTTCCCCAGCGGCTTGTAGATTCCCGTCTTAGGCTGGGGGAGAGAGCCTGCTTGAAGTGTAATAACTTGCTCGCTGTGAAGTGGAGGGATAATAGGAATGTTTTCGTTCTTACCTCCCTTCATGCAGACACGACAGTCCAAATTCGTACGGCGGCTGGTGTTGTGACGAAACCCCTCTGTATCCACGAATACAACCTTAATATGGGGGGGGTGGACCTCAACGACCAGTTGTTGGCGCCGTACCTAGTTGTCCGTAAGGCTAGACGCTGGTACAAAAAAGTGTCTATTTATTTATTCCAATTGGCTTTGCTGAATGCTCATGTCCTATACGGAGCTTCAGGCGGGACGTTACCCTTCCTTGAATTCCAGGGAGCGGTTGTCATGGAACTCCTGTATCCAGGCGATTCCACACCTCACCATCCCCTACCAAATGCAGTAAGCCGGCTGCATGAGAGGCATTATCCTCATGTCCTCCAGAGTACCCCTACCCAACGAGCCCCCCAAAGAAGATGTCGTGTCTGTAGCAAGCGCGGATTTAGGCGTGACACCCGTTATTATTGTCCACGCTGTCCTGACAATCCTGGTCTCTGCGTTGGTGAATGCTTTGAACGCTACCACGAACTAGTGAGGTATTAGCGTAGGGTACAGCATTTCACAGGCTAGGATACACTTTCACAGGGTCTCAAGAATGCCATCGCATTTTGAGACCCGACCGTTGCAGTTAAAATTATAGTTACAGGGTCTCAAGAATGCCATCGCATTTTGAGACCCGACCGTTACAGTTAAAATTATAGTTATAGTTTAAAAAAAAAGTGTAAAAAATAAAAATAAAAAAAAAAAGTACAAAAAATAAAAAACCCCAAAAAAAATATAAAATAAAAAACCAAAAATAGTTGTCGTTTTATTGTTCTCTCTCTATTGTTGCTCTTTTTTACTCTATTCTATTCTGCAATGTTTTATTATGTTTTATCATGCTTGCTTTTCAGGTATGTTTTATTGTTAACCATTTTTTTGTTTTCAGGTGCGCCATTCAGTTGCAGCGCGGATTTATTTATCTTGACAGCAACAGCGTTTGCTCCCACGATACATAAAGCCGCGACTCCAACACTGTAGGAGGTGATTTCACCACCACAGTTAAAAAAAAGAGCATATATGCCGAAGCATGGGGGCAGCAGAGGGCGGAGGAGCGATTTTGCTCCTAATGCCACGTACATACGGTCGAAAAAAGTCCGACCATGTGTACGTGGCATAACTTTTTTGCGGGAGGATGCCCCCATGCTTCGGCATATATATATTTTAGGCACCGGTTGCGATAACAAAATGTTTTATATTTTACTATGTTTTTTTATTGGTATTTGCTTTCCAGGTATGGTATGGTAAGGTCTTACTGTTATACTCTAATGTTACTTTGTTTTAATGTTAACCATTATTTGCTTAGCAGGTACGCCATTCAGTTGCAGCGTGGATTTATTTATCTTGACAGCAACAGCGTTTGCTCCCACGATACATAAAGCCGCGACTCCAACGCTGTAGGAGGTGATTTCACCACCACAGTTAAAAAAAAGAGCATATATGCCGAAGCATGGGGGCAGCAGAGGGCGGAGGAGCGATTTTGCTCCTAATGCCACGTACATACGGTCGAAAAAAGTCCGACCATGTGTACGTGGCATAACTTTTTTGCGGGAGGATGCCCCCATGCTTCGGCATATATATATTTTAGGCACCGGTTGCGTTAACAACATGTTTTATTTTTTACTATGTTTTTTTTTTGGTATTTGCTTTGCAGGTATGGTATGGTAAGGTCTTACTGTTATACTGTAATGTTACTTTGTTTTAATGTTAACCATTATTTGCTTAGCAGGTACGCCATTCAGTTGCAGCGTGGATTTATTTATCTTGACAGCAACAGCGTTTGCTCCCACGATACATAAAGCCGCGACTCCAATGCTGTAGGAGGTGATTTCACCACCACAGTTAAAAAAAAGAGCATATATGCCGAAGCATGGGGGCAGCAGAGGGCGGAGGAGCGATTTTGCTCCTAATGCCACGTACATACGGTCGAAAAAAGTCCGACCATGTGTACGTGGCATAACTTTTTTTGCGGGAGGATGCCCCCATGCTTCGGCATATATAAATGGTGCATGTATGCCCATCATTAGAAGTGGGTGGATGAAGGGAGGTATTCTAATGGTGGGCATACCCACCGCACCATTGGGAAATTGGGAAAGCATTTTATCACACCGATCTTGGTGTGGTCAGATGCTTTGAGGGCACAGGAAAGATCTAGGGTCTAATAGACCCCAATTTTTTCAAAAAAAGAGTACCTGTCACTGCCTATTGCTATCATAGGGGATATTTACATTCCCTGCGATAACAATAAAAATGACAACTAAGAAAAAAAAAATGGAAGGAACAGTTTAAAAATAAAATAAAAAAGCTAAAAAAAAAGAAAAACTAAAAAAAAAAAAAAAAAGCACCCCTGCCCCCCCTTCTTTTGCGCAAAGGCGAACACAAGCGTTGGTCTGGCGTCATATGTAAACAGCAATTGCACCATGCATGTGAGGTATCACCGCGAAGGTCAGATCGAGGGCAGTAATTTTAGCAGTAGACCTCCTCCGTGAATCTAATGTGGTAACCTGTAAAGGCTTTTAAAGGCTTTTAAAAATGTATGTAGTTTGTCGCCACTGCGTGTTTGTGCGCAATTTTAAAGCATGTCGTGTTTGGTATCCATGTACTCGGCCTAAGATCATATTTTTTATTTCATCAAAAATTTGAGCAATATAGTGTGTTTAAGTGCATTAAAATAAAAAAAAGTGTATTTTTTCCACAAAAAATGCGTTTGAAAAATCGCTGCGCAAATACTGTGTGGAAAAAAAAAAAAAAAAATGCAACACCCACCATTTTAATCTGTAGGGCCTTTGCTTTAACAATATATATAGTGTTTGGGGGTTCAACGTAATTTTCTTGCAAAAAAAAAATATGTTTTCATGTAAACAAAAGGTGTCAGAAAGGGCTTTATCTTCAAGTGGTTAGAAGAGTGGGTGACGTGTGACATAGGCTTCTAAATGTTGTGCATAAAATGCCAGGACAGTTCAAACCCCCCCCAAATGACCCCATTTTGGAAAGTAGACACCCCAAGCTATTTGCTGAGAGCAATGTTGAGCCCATTAAATATTTTTTTTTTTGGTCCCAAGAGATTGAATAATGAAAAAAAAAAAAAAAAAAATAATATTTTTTTTTACAAAAACTTGTCACTAAATGATATATTGCTCAAACATGCCATGGGCATATGTGGAGATACACCCCAAAATACATTCTGTTGCTTCTCCTGAGTACGGGGATACCACATGTGTGGGACTTTTTGGGAGCCTAGCCGCGTACGGGACCCCAAAATCCAAGCACCGCTTTCAGGCTTTCTAAGGGTGTAATTTTTTTATTTCACTCCTCACTGCCAATCACAGTTTCGGAGGCCATGGAATGCCCAGATGGCACAAACCACCCCCAAATGACCCCATTTTGGAAAGTAGACACCCCAAGCTATTTGCTGAGAGGTATGGTGAGTATTTTGCAGATCTCGCTTTTTGTCACAATGTTTTGAAAATTGAAAAAAAAAAAAAAAAATTTTTTTTTCTTTACTTTTCTTCATTTTCAAAAACACATGAGAGCTGTAAAATACTCACCATGCCTCTCAACAAATAGCTTGGGGTGTCTACTTTCCAAAATGGGGTCATTTGGGGGGGTTTTGTGCTATTTTGGCATTTTATGGCCTTCGAAACTGTGATAGGTAGTGAGGAGTGAAATCAAAAATTTGCACCCTTAGAAATCCTGAAGGCGGTGCTTGGGTTTCGGGGCCCCGTACGCGGCTAGGCTCCCAAAAAGTCCCACACATGTGGTATCCCCATACTCAGGAGAAGCAGCAAAATGTATTTTGGGGTGCAATTCCACATATAACCATGGCATGTGTGAGCAATATATCATTTAGTGACAACTTTTTGAATAAATTTTTTTTATTTTTTTTTTTTGTCTTTATTCAATCACTTGGGACTAAAAAAAAAAAATATTCAACGGGCTCAACATGCCTCTCAGCAAATAGCTTGGGGTGTCTACTTTCCAAAATGGGGTCATTTGGGGGGGTTTTGTGCCATCTTGGCATTTTATGGTCTTCAAAACTGTGATAGGTAGTGATAGGTAGTGAGGAGTGAAATCAAAAATTTATGCCCTTAGAAATCCTGAAAGCGGTGCTTGGTTTTCGGGGTCCCGTATGCGGATAGGCTCCCAAAAAGTCCCACACATGTGGTATCCCCGTACTCAGGAGAAGCAGCAGAATGTATTTTGGGGTGTAATTCCACATATGCCCATGGCATGTGTGGGCAATATATCATTTAGTGACAACTTTGGGCAAAAAAAAAAAAAGTTTGTAATATTCCCGCAACTTGTGGCAAAATATAAAATATTCCATGTACTCAACATGCCTCTCAGCAAATAGCTTGGGGTGTCTACTTTCCAAAATGGGGTCATTTGGGGGGGTTTTGTGCAATTTTGGCATTTTATGGCCTTCGAAACTGTGATAGGTAGTGAGGAGTGAAATCAAAAATTGACACCCTTAGAAATGCTGAAGGTGGTGCTTGGGTTTCGGGGCCCCGTACGCGGCTAGGCTCCCAAAAAGTCCCACACATGTGGTATCTCCGTACTCAGGAGAAGTGGCAAAATGTATTTTGGGGTGCAATTCCACATATAACCATGGCATGTGTGAGCAATATATCATTTAGTGACAACTTTTTGAATACATTTTTTTTTTTTTTTTTTTTTTGTCTTTATTCAATCACTTGGGACTAAAAAAAAAAAATATTCAATGGGCTCAACATGCCTCTCAGCAAATAGCTTGGGGGTGTCTACTTTCCAAAATGGGGTCATTTGGGGGGGTTTTGTGCTATCTTGGCATTTTATGGCCTTCAAAACTGTGATAGGTAGTGATAGGTAGTGAGGAGTGAAATCAAAAATTTATGCCCTTAGAAATCCTGAAGGCGGTGCTTGGTTTTCGGGGTCCCGTATGCGGATAGGCTCCCAAAAAGTCCCACACATGTGGTATCCTCGTACTCAGGAGAAGCAGCAGAATGTATTTTGGGGTGTAATTCCACATATGCCCATGGCATGTGTGGGCAATATATCATTTAGTGACAACTTTGGGCAAAAAAAAAAAAGTTTGTAATATTCCCTCAACTTGTGGCAAAATATAAAATATTCCATGTACTCAACATGCCTCTCAGCAAATAGCTTGGGGTGTCTACTTTCCAAAATGGGGTCATTTGGGGGGGTTTTGTGCTATTTTGGCATTTTATGGCCTTCAAAACTGTGATAGGTAGTGAGGAGTGAAATCAAAAATTTGCACCCTTAGAAACCCTGAAGGCGTTGATTGGGTTTCGGGGCCCCGTGCGCGGCTAGGCTCCCAAAAAGTCCCACACATGTGGTATCCCCATACTCGGGAGAAGCAGCAAAATGTATTTTGGGGTGCATCTCCACATATAACCATGGCATGTGTGAGCAATATATCATTTAGTGACAACTTTATGAAAAAACATTTTTTTTTTTTTTTTTTTTTGTCTTTATTCAATCCCTTGGGACTAAAAAAAAAAAAATATTCAATGGGCTCAACATGCCTCTCAGCAAATAGCTTGGGGTGTCTACTTTCCAAAATGGGGTCATTTGGGGGGGTTTTGTACTTCCCTGCCATTTTAGCACCTCAAGAAATGAGATAGGTAGTCATAAATTAAAAGCCGTGTAAATTCCAGAAAATGTACTCTAGTTTGTAGACGCTATAACTTTTGCGCAAACCAATAAATATACGCTTATTGGCATTTTTTTTACTAAAGACATGTGGCTGAATACATTTTGGCCCAAATGTTTGACTAAAATTGAGTTTATTAGATTTTTTTTATAACAAAAAATTAGAAAATCTCTTTTTTTTTCAAAATTTTCGCTCCTTTTCCGTTTATATCGCAAAAAATAAAAATCACAGAGGCAATCAAATACCATCAAAAGAAAGCTCTATTTGTGGGAAGAAAAGGACGCAAATTTCGTTTGGTTACAAAATTGCATGACCGCGCAATTACCAGTTAAAGTAGTGCAGTGCGAAATTGAAAAAAGACCTCTGGTCCTTTGGCTGCCAAATGGTCCGGGGCTGAAGTGGTTAAGTAACTTGTGGCTGTAGCCTCTTTGTCGTAATCTTTGATATAGCTATATCAAAGATTACGACAAAGAGGCTACAGCCACAAGTTACTTAAAGAATCCTTTTTTCGTTTTCTGGAGGTCTTGGGACCGACAAGCTAACAGTATCATTCTCTCATTAACACTGTTTTTAGATTATTTGTTAGATTATATTCCACTGTGTTTTTCGTGATTCACATTACTATGTAAAATTTTGTACAATAAATTCAACTTTTTATAAAAAAAATTTTTTTTGTAATGTTGCCTTAGAAAATCCCACCTTCTAGAGGTTTTTTTCAATCTGTACATATCAGAAGGGATTATGGCAACTACATGCCAATTGATATGAGCTAGAATTTTTTCCGGACTGTAGGTTTGTTCTTAAGCTTTTTGGAGAACATAGGGAAGGGTTATCCCCCCTGTATCATTTGTTTTGCTGTCTGTGCACCTGTTCAGAACATTTCACTTTCCGTCCCAATGACAAATGTTTTTGGAAAACTTTTTTTTTTATTGAAACAAGGATTGGTGATAAAGCATCAGTAGAGAGGAGACACCTTTTTCCCATATTAACTCTTACATGATATAATTTCCCTTTCTAGGGGTAGATTTTCTCTCACTTCCTGTTGTCTCCTTCCGTTTGCAAGTAGGAGTCGTTTGTAAGTTGGATGTTTGAAAGTAGGGGCCTGCCGTATATACTCTGCAGAAATTTGCCCCTTAGATGTTGGTGTGGCCACAACACTGTAAGCCCAGTTGCTCTTGGTGGGCGCTGGAACGCCCTACTGTGAACTATTACATCAGGAATTGCAATTACATGCCATTGTTGAACAGTGGTAGTAAAAATTGGGCCTTTGGTGTTGGTGCTGGTGCTACAACACTGTAAGCCCTCACAGTTACTCTTGGTGGGCGCAGGGATGGGCCCTGCTGTGAATTATTAGATCTAGATTTGTAATTACACGCCCCTGTTAAACAGGGGCTAAAAAATTGGGCCTTAGGCACTGGTGCTGGTGCCACAACACTGCAACCCCTCACAGATACTGTACTTGGAACACAGCAATGAGACCTGTTGCAAAGCATTGCATAAAAAATTGTAATTACATGCCCCTGTTTAACAGGGGCTGAAAAATTGGGCCTTAGGCACTGGTGCCACAACACTGCAACCTCTCACAGATACTGTACTTGGAGCACAGCAATGAGACCTGTTGCAAAGCATTGCATAAAAAATTGTAATTACATGCCCCTGTTAAAGCGGTTCTGCACTCTGTAAAAAAAATTTTTTTTTTAGGACGTAATATAAAGTATGCTTACCTTTATTAGGGGACTCACCTGTTCCATCTTCCATCTCGATCGCCGCCGGTTTTCGTCCGATGAAGTTCCTCGTCTTCTTCTTTAGTGCTGGGGGCCATCTTGCCTGTGGGCATGTGAAACACCCACAGGAACTTTAGATGGCCCAGCATGCACCGCCGTTACTCGCGCGTGCGCAGTAACGGCACATCTGCCGACATCTCACGAGATTTCGGCAGATGTGGCCGAAATCTCGCGAGATTTCGGAAGATGTGGCCGAAATCTCGCGAGATTTCGGAAGATGCCCACACTGACTCCTGGGATCAATGACACCAGATCCCAGGAGACAGTGCGCCGTGACGACGATCGACGCAGAGACCCCGCCCGCCGCAGAGAGAGAAGACCGGAAGTCTTCAATTACAAGGTAAGTAAAAAAAAAAAAAAAAAAATAACATTTCATTTAGTACTCTTTGCCTGATTTGGAAGGCAAAGAGATTTACTAAATGAAATGGGTGCAGAACCGCTTTAAACAGGGGCTGAAAAATTGGGTCTTAGCCACTGGTGGTGGCACCCAGAAACAAAAATGTTCTTCCAAGCTATCATCAGGATCATTGAGGAGGAAGAGGATAGTCAGTCAACATAACAGGACAGTCACTCAGCATCAGCATAGGCAGTCTTGAAGGGATGTGACATTTCAAAATAAATTATTCTGTTACATCAGCTTCAGGTGCCTGGTAGCTGGTGGTGATCCAAGACTGATTCATCTTTATGAAGGTCAGTCGATCAAACGAGCCGGTGGACAGGCGCACCCTGTGATCGGTGACAAAGCCTCCAGCAGCACTGAATGTGCGTTCCGAAAGAACGCTGGATGCAGGAAAGGCCAGTAGCTCAATTGCATACTGTGCAAGCTCTGGCCAGTGATCCATCCTCAAGACCCAGTAAGCCAGAGGATTTTCAGTGGGAAAGGTGTCCAAGTCTGACCTTGCCCCTAGGTATTCCTGCACCATGTATATCAGACGCTGGCGATGGTTGCTGGAATCGATAATACCTTGGGGCTGCAGACTAAAAAATTGTCTGAACGCATCGGTCAGACGGCCACCTTCTCCACTGCTCCTTCTGTTACTGACCGAAGCCTCAGCAACTCTTTGTCCAGGACCAGGAGTTTGTAACCTCCCAGTCTCTGGGAACGCATTGCACAGACCTTTCTGCAAGGCCTACCGGAGATGTCTCATCCTCTGCTCCCTCTGCGATGGCAAGATAAGGTCCGCAACCTTACCCTTGTACCGTGGATCAAGGAGAGTGGCCAGTCAGTAATGGTCCCTCTCCTTGATCCGCAGGCTTTGCAGGATCAGGGAGGCCATGCAACGTAGGTTAGCTGAGGCATTCGGTCCAACGACATGATCCGCAGCCACCTCCTTTCCAGCCACGTACAAGTCCACCGGTTTCTTGGGACTGTAAATCATCCCTAAAAGACTACTGCTGCTGATGATGAGTGCCAGGCTCCACCTCCATGCTGAACAATCCTCCTCCTCCTCTTCCTGTGTGATGGGTGGGACAGAAGGAACACTTTCTGGATAAAGGGGGCCTTGAGAGGCAAGAAAGTCCTCCTCTTCCTGCCTCTGTTCTGCCTCAAGTGCCCTGTCCATTATTCCATGCAGCATATGCTCCAACAAGTGGACAAGAGGTACAGTGTCACTGATGTATGCACTGTCACTGCTCACCATCCTCGTGGCCTTCTCAAATTGTGACAGGACAGTGCATGCATCCCTGGTCATGCTCCACTGGCGTGGTGAAAAAAATCTGAGCTCCCCTGACCCTGTCCTGGTGCCATAGTCGCACAGGTACTGTATTGGCCCTCTGCTGCGTGTGCATTCGCTGCAGCATGGCCAAAGTTGAGTTCCACCTGGTGGGCATGTCACATATAAGGCGGTTCTTGGGCAGGTTCAACTCCTTTTGTAGCTCAGCCAGCCAAGCACTGGCAATATATGATCAGCGGAAATGCACATAGACTTTCCTGGCCTGCTTTAGGACATCCTGTAAGCCTGGGTACCTGCCCAAGAACCGTTGCACCACCAGGTTAAGGACGTGAGCCATACAGGGCACATGGGTCAGTTGTTGCAGGGCGGAGAGGAGGTTGGTGCCATTGTCGCAAACCACCATTCCTGGCTTAAACTGGCGTGGCGTCAACCACCTCTCGGCCTGCCCCTGCAGAGCTGACAGAACCTCTGTCCCAATGTGGCTCCTGTCCCCCAAACACACCAGCACAAAGCACGGCATGGCATTTTTTTGCCTGCGTACTTGCGTAGCGCCTATGGAGCACTGCTGGTTCCAAGGACAAAGGACAGGAAGAGGCCATGGAGGAAGAAGAAGAGGAGGGGGTGGCGGAGAGAGGTGTGTCACAACCAGTAGTAGCAATTTGGAGGCGCAGTGGCGGAACAACCTCCAACACTACTGCACCTTGTCCTGCATCCTTCCCAGCTGCCAAAAGAGTGACCCAATGGGCCGTGAAAGATAGGTAACGTCCCTGTCCATGCCTGCTGGACCATGTGTCAGCGGTAATATGCACCTTACCGCTGACCGCCCTGTCTAGCGAGGCATTGACATTGTCTTCCACATGCCGGTAGAGAGCAGGAATCACCTTCCGTGAGAAAAAGTGGCGTTTGGGAACCTGCCACTGAGGAACCGCACATTGCACAAACTCACGGAAGGGGGCCGAGTCTACCAACTGAAAAGGCAGCAGTTGAAGTGCTAGCAATTTGGCCAAGCTAGCATTCAGCCGCTGGGCATGTGGATGGCTGGGAGTGAACTTCTTTCAACGATCCAGCAGCTGGGGAAGGTAAATTTGCCTGCTACAATCGGACGTCGGTGTACTGCTATCAGAGTGCCAGCAAGTACTTGGCTGTGACACACCTAATTCTACACCTTCATTCCTCTCAGTGCAGCTTTCAGAGAGGACTGAAGGTATAGTGGGGTTGGAGATCCCAGCTGATGAGGAGTAGGGATGGGCCCGGTGCTCGATGCGAACCCACGTTCGCATCGAGCACCGGGCGTTCGCTCGCTCGGCGAGCCCAGAACTTTTTTGGCCGCTCGCATCACGTTCGTGTGATGCGAGCGGCCCCGCAATGCATTGCGGCCGGCGCGGCCGACGCAGTGCATTGCTGGCTGATGATTGGCCAAGCATGCACTGTGACCCCGCATGCTTGGCCAATCACAGCCCCGGAAACTCGAAGAGCCATAATTGGCTACAGGCAGGACGCCTGTAGCCAATTACAGCTCAGGGGCTGTAGTACACGCCCCCCCCTATAAAACACCGCCACGCCGTCTGCGCCGGTCACATGCTGTTCCGGCGCAGATTGAGCAGGCTGATTCTGTGACACTCTGCTGCATTTAGATAGTTAGAGAGATTCACTTACAGAGATTGAGTTAGATAGATTCAGTTACAAAGATTGATTGAGAAAGAGGGGCTTGTAGTGTGCTCGTGGCAGGCAGGCAGAGCTCCTATATTTTGTTACCAGAAGCACCTATAGGACTTGTAGTGTGTTCGTGGCAGGCAGGCAGAGCTCCTATATTTTGTTACCAGAAGCACCTATAGGACTTGTAGTGTGTTCGTGGCAGGCAGGCAGAGCTCCTATATTTTGTTACCAGAAGCACCTATAGGACTTGTAGTGTGTTCGTGGCAGGCAGGCAGAGCTCCTATATTTTGTTACCAGAAGCACCTATAGGACTTGTAGTGTGTTCGTGGCAGGCAGGCAGAGCTCCTATATTTTGTTACCAGAAGCACCTATAGGACTTGTAGTGTGTTCGTGGCAGGCAGGCAGAGCTCCTATATTTTGTTCCCAGAGGCACCTATAGGACTTGAAGTGTGTTAGTCCCATTACACACACAGAGCTATATTTTCTTCCCAGAAGCACCTATAGGACTTGAAGTGTGTTAGTCCCATTACACACACAGAGCTATATTTTCTTCCCAGAAGCACCTATAGGACTTGAAGTGTGTTAGTCCCATTACACACACAGAGCTATATTTTCTTCCCAGAAGCACCTATAGGACTTGAAGTGTGTTAGTCCCATTACACACACAGAGCTATATTTTCTTCCCAGAAGCACCTATAGGACTTGAAGTGTGTTAGTCCCATTACACACACAGAGCTATATTTTGTTCCCAGAAGCACCTATAGGACTTGAAGTGTGTTAGTCCCATCACACACACAGAGCTATATTTTGTTCCCAGAAGCACCTATAGGACTTGAAGTGTGTTAGTCCCATTACACACACAGAGCTATATTTTCTTCCCAGAAGCACCTATAGGACTTGAAGCGTGTTAGTCCCATCACACACACAGAGCTATATTTTCTTCCCAGAAGCACCTATAGGACTTGAAGTGTGTTAGTCCCATTACACACACAGAGCTATATTTTCTTCCCAGAAGCACCTATAGGACTTGAAGTGTGTTAGTCCCATTACACACACAGAGCTATATTTTGTTCCAGAAGCACCTATAGGACTTGAAGTGTGTTAGTCCCATCACACACACAGAGCTATATTTTGTTCCCAGAAGCACCTATAGGACTTGAAGTGTGTTAGTCCCATTACACACACAGAGCTATATTTTGTTCCCAGAAGCACCTATAGGACTTGAAGTGTGTTAGTCCCATTACACACACAGAGCTATATTTTCTTCCCAGAAGCACCTATAGGACTTGAAGCGTGTTAGTCCCATTACACACACAGAGCTATATTTTGTTCCCAGAAGCACCTATAGGACTTGAAGTGTGTTAGTCCCATCACACACACAGAGCTATATTTTGTTCCCAGAAGCACCTATAGGACTTGAAGTGTGTTAGTCCCATTACACACACAGAGCTATATTTTGTTCCAGAAGCACCTATAGGACTTGAAGTGTGTTAGTCCCATTACACACACAGAGCTATATTTTCTTCCCAGAAGCACCTATAGGACTTGAAGTGTGTTAGTCCCATTACACACACAGAGCTATATTTTGTTCCCAGAAGCACCTATAGGACTTGAAGTGTGTTAGTCCCATCACACACACAGAGCTATATTTTCTTCCCCAGAAGCACCTATAGGACTTGAAGTGTGTTAGTCCCATCACACACACAGAGCTATATTTTGTTCCCAGAAGCACCTATAGGACTTGAAGCGTGTTAGTCCCATCACACACACAGAGCTATATTTTGTTCCCAGAAGCACCTATAGGACTTGAAGTGTGTTAGTCCCATCACACACACAGAGCTATATTTTGTTCCCAGAAGCACCTATAGGACTTGAAGTGTGTTAGTCCCATCACACACACAGAGCTATATTTTGTTCCCAGAAGCACCTATAGGACTTGAAGTGTGTTAGTCCCATCACACACACAGAGCTATATTTTGTTCCCAGAAGCACCTATAGGACTTGAAGTGTGTTAGTCCCATTACACACACAGAGCTATATTTTGTTCCCAGAAGCACCTATAGGACTTGAAGTGTGTTAGTCCCATCACACACACAGAGCTATATTTTCTTCCCAGAAGCACCTATAGGACTTGAAGTGTGTTAGTCCCATCACACACACAGAGCTATATTTTCTTCCCAGAAGCACCTATAGGACTTGAAGTGTGTTAGTCCCATCACACAGAGCTCCTCTATTTTCTTTGCAGAAGCACCCATAGGACTTCTAGTGTGTTAGTGGCATCACACAGAGCTCCTATATATTCTTCTCAGCAGCACCCACAGGACTTCTAGTGTGTTAGTGGCATCACACAGAGCTCCTCTATTTTCTTTGCAGAAGCACCCATAGGACTTCTAGTGTGTTAGTGGCATCACACAGAGCTCCTATATATTCTTCTCAGCAGCACCCACAGGACTTCTAGTGTGTTAGTGGCATCACACAGAGCTCCTCTATTTTCTTTGCAGAAGCACCCACAGGACTTCTAGTGTGTTAGTGGCATCACACAGAGCTCCTCTATTTTCTTTGCAGAAGCACCCATAGGACTTCTAGTGTGTTAGTGGCATCACACAGAGCTCCTCTATTTTCTTTGCAGAAGCACCCACAGGACTTCTAGTGTGTTAGTGGCATCACACAGAGCTCCTCTATTTTCTTTGCAGAAGCACCCATAGGACTTCTAGTGTGTTAGTGGCATCACACAGAGCTCCTATATATTCTTCTCAGCAGCACCCACAGGACTTCTAGTGTGTTAGTGGCATCACACAGAGCTCCTCTATTTTCTTTGCAGAAGCACCCACAGGACTTCTAGTGTGTTAGTGGCATCACACAGAGCTCCTCTATTTTCTTTGCAGAAGCACCCATAGGACTTCTAGTGTGTTAGTGGCATCACACAGAGCTCCTATATATTCTTCTCAGCAGCACCCACAGGACTTCTAGTGTGTTAGTGGCATCACACAGAGCTCCTCTATTTTCTTTGCATAAGCACCCACAGGACTTCTAGTGTGTTAGTGGCATCACACAGAGCTCCTCTATTTTCTTTGCAGAAGCACCCATAGGACTTCTAGTGTGTTAGTGGCATCACACAGAGCTCCTATATTTTTCTTCTCAGCAGCACCCACAGGACTACCGACTACAATGGCTGGAAGACCGCCAAGGGGAGGCAGAGCGTGCAGAGCCAAGAACACAGGGCAGGCAGGCTCTGTTTCTAGTGGACGTGGCCGTGGACGTGGACGTGGTCGTGCATCGTCATCAGCACGTGGCCATGGGACACGCGCGTCTTTGTTTTCGGCAGCTGGACATGTGGAGCCGCATCATGCTGAAGGCTTGGTAGAATGGATGACCAAGCCCTCCTCATCCTCCTCATCCTCTCTCACCCAGGCTCAGGGTACTGACAGAGCATCATCAGCCACCCCTTCCCTAGACCCACCATGTCCTCCTGAGGAGTCCCCCGAACTCTTTGAGCACAGTGTTGGGTACATGCTCCAGGAGGATGCCCAACGATTCGAAGGCTCGGATGACGATACCCAGCTTGAGGAATCTGGCAGTACAGTTCCACCAGCTGCAGCTTACTGCCAGGTTTGCTCTAGTGGTGAAGAGGGAGGGGATGATGAGGTCACTGACTCCACGTGGGTGCCTCAAGGGAGAGAGGATGAGGAGGAGGACGAGGAGGAGGAGGATGCGGCGTCACATGTACAACGAGGCAGGATGCCCCCTGGAGGCCAGGTAGAGGCCAGCACAGCAACTGTACAACACCGCAGAGCTCCGCCTGTGCAGGGCGCTGCCTCTGCACGTTATCAGAAAAGTTCTTTGGTGTGGGCCTTTTTTGAGACGAGTGCAGCAGATCGCACCACTGCTATTTGCAATATTTGTCTCAAGCGTATCTCGCGTGGCCAAAACATCAGCCGCTTGGGCACGACAAGCATGACCAGACATATGGCGACTTGCCATGCAGCTCGTTGGCAGGCACACATAAAAGACCCACACCAAAGAACTAAGCGGACCTCTCCTTGCTCCTCCTCAGCTGGGATCTCCATCCCCACTACACCTTCAGTCCTCTCTGAAAGCTGCTCTGAGAGGACTGAAGGTGTAGAATTCGGTGTGTCACAACCAAGTACTTGCAGTACACCGACGTCCGAATGCAGCAGGCAAATTTCCCTGCCCCAGCTGCTGGACCGTAGAAAGAAGTACACTCCCAGCCATCCACATGCCCAGCGGTTGAATGCTAGCCTTGCTAAATTGCTAGCACTTCAACTGCTGCCTTTTCAGTTGGTAGACTCGGCCCCCTTCCGTGAGTTTGTTCAATGTGCGGTTCCTCAGTGGCAGGTTCCCAAACGCCACTTTTTCTCGCGGAAGGCGATTCCGTCTCTCTACCGGCATGTGGAGGGCAATGTCCATGCCTCGCTGGACAGGGCGGTCAGCGGTAAGGTGCATATTACCGCTGACTCATGGTCCAGCAGGCATGGACAGGGACGGTACCTTTCTTTCACGGCCATTGGGTCACTCTATTGGCAGCTGGGAGGGATGCAGGACAAGGTGCAGTAGTGTTGGAGGTTGTTCCGCCACCACGCCTCCAAAACGCGACTACTGCTACTGGTTGTGACACACCTCTCTCCTCCACCCCCTCCTCTTCTTCTTCCTCCAGTGCTCTGTCCTTGGAACCAGCGGTGCTCCGTAGGCGTACAAGGGGCTACGCAAGTACGCAGGCAAAAAGATGCCATGCCGTGCTTGCGCTGGTGTGTTTGGGGGACAGGAGCCACACTGGGCCAGAGGTTCTGGCAGCTCTGCAGGGGCAGGCCGAGAGGTGGTTGACGCCACGTCAGCTTAAGCCAGGAATGGTCGTTTCTGACAATGGCACCAACCTCCTCTCCGCCCTGCGACAGGGGCAGCTCACCCATGTGCCCTGCATGGCTCACGTCCTCAACCTGGTGGTGCAGCGGTTCTTGGGCAGGTTCCCAGGCTTACAGGATGTCCTGAGGCAGGCCAGGAAAGTCTGTGTGCATTTCCGCCGATCTTATAATGCCAGTGCTCGGCTGACTGAGCTGCAAAAGGAGCTGAACCTGCCCAAGAACCGCCTAATATCTGACATGCCCACCAGGTGGAACTCAACGTTGGCCATGCTGCAGCGACTGCACACGCAGCAGAGGGCCATCAATGAGTACCTTTGCGACTACGGCACCAGGACAGGGTCAGGGGAGCTTGGTTTTTTTTCCCCACGTCAGTGGAGCATGATCAGGATGCATGCACTGTCCTCTCACCATTTGAGGAGGCCACGAGGATGGTGAGCAGTGACAGTGCATGCATCAGTGACACTGTCCCTCTTGTCCACCTGTTGGAGCATACGCTGCGTGGGATAATGGACAGGGCACTTGAGGCAGAACAGAGGCAGGAAGAGGAGGACTTCCTTGCCTCTCAAGGCCCCCTTTATCCGGACAGTGTTCCTTCTGTCCCACCCATCACACAGGAAGAGGATGAGGAGGAGGAGGAGGAGGAGGAGGAGGATTGTGTGAGCATGGAGGTGGAGCCTGGCACTCAGCATCAGCAGCAGCAGTCTTTTAGGGATGATGTACAGTCCCAACAAGCCAGTGGACTTGTACGTGGCTGGGAGGAGGTGGCTGGCGATCATGTCATCCTCAGTGACCCAGAAGACTCCGGACCGAATGCCTCAGCTAACCTACGCTGCATGGCCTCCCTGATCCTGCAAAGCCTGCGGAAGGATCCTCGTGTTCTTCGGATCAAGGAGAGGGACCATTACTGGCTGGCCACTCTCCTTGATCCGCGGTACAAGGGTAAGGTTGCGGACCTTATCTTGCCGTCGCAGAGGGAGCAGAGGATGAGACATCTCAGGGAGGCCTTGCAGAAAGGTCTGTGCAACGCGTTCCCAGAAACTGGGAGGCTACAAACTCCTGGTCCTGGGCGACGAGTTGCTGAGGCTTCGGTCAGTGGCAGAAGGAGCGGTGGGGAAGGTGGACGTCTGACCGATGCGTTCAGACAATTTTTTAGTCCGCAGCCCCAAGGTATGATCGGTTCCAGCAACCATCGCCAGCGTCTGATATACATGGTGCAGGAATACCTTGGGGCAAGGTCAGACTTGGACACCTTTCCCACCGAAAATCCTCTGGCTTACTGGGTCCTGAGGATGGATCACTGGCCAGAGCTTGCACAGTATGCAATTGAGCTACTGGCCTGTCCTGCCTCCAGCGTTCTTTCCGAACGCACATTCAGTGCTGCTGGAGGATTTGTGACTGATCATAGGGTGCGCCTGTCCACCGCCTCGGTTGATCGACTGACATTCATCAAAATGAATCAGTCTTGGATCACCACCAGCTACCAGGCACCTGAGGCGGATATAACCGAATAATTTTTAATGTCACATCCCTTCAAGACTGCCTATGCTGATGCTGAGTGACTGTCCTCTTATGTTCACTGACTATCCTCTTCCTCCTCCTCAATGATCCATGCCACCACACCAGTGCCTAAGGCACAATTTTTCAGCCCCTGTTTAACAGGGGCGTGTACTTACAATTTTTTAAAAAAATGCTTCGCAACACGTGTGACTGCTGTGCTCCAAGTACAGTCTCTGTGAGGGCCGTGTTGCAGTGTTGTGGCACCAGCACCAGTGCCTAAGGCACAATTTTTCAGCCCCTGTTTAACAGGGGCGTGTACTTACAATTTTTTAAAAAAATGCTTCGCAACACGTGTGACTGCTGTGCTCCAAGTACAGTCTCTGTGAGGGCCGTGTTGCAGTGTTGTGGCACCAGCACCAGTGCCTAAGGCACAATTTTTCAGCCCCTGTTTTAACAGGGGCGGGTACTTACAATTTTTTTAAAAAATGCTTCGCAACACGTGTGACTGCTGTGCTCCAAGTACAGTCTCTGTGAGGGGTTGCAGTGTTGTGGCACCAGCACCAGTGCCTAAGGCACAATTTTTTCAGCCCCTGTTTAACAGGGGCGGGTAATTACAAATCTTGATCTAATAGTTCACAGCAGGGCCCATTCCTGCGCCCACCAAGAGTAACTATGAGGGCCTGCAGTCTTGTGGCAACACCGTCCACCACCACCGCCAAAGGCCCAATTTTTCTGCCCTGTTCATCAGGTGCTTGCAATTACAAATCTTGATCTAATAACTCACAGCAGGGCCCATTCCTGCGCCCACCAAGAGTAACTATGAGGGCCTACAGTCTTGTGGCAACACCGTCCACCACCACCGCCAAAGGCCCAATTTTTCTGCCCTGTTCATCAGGTGCTTGCAATTACAAATCTTGATCTAATAACTCACAGCAGGGCCCATTCCTGCGCCCACCAAGAGTAACTATGAGGGCCTACAGTCTTGTGGCAACACCGTCCACCACCACCGCCAAAGGCCCAATTTTTCTGCCCTGTTCATCAGGTGCTTGCAATTACAAATCTTGATCTAATAACTCACAGCAGGGCCCATTCCTGCGCCCACCAAGAGTAACTGTGAGAGCTTACAGTCTTGTGGCAAAACCGTCCACCACCACCACCACCACCCCCAATTTTTCTGCCCTGTTCAACAGGTGCATGCAATTACAAATCTTGATCTATTAACTCACAGCAGGGCCCATTCCTGTGCCCACCAGTCTTGTGGCTACACCAACATCTAATAGGGCAAATTTCTGCAGAGTATATACGCCAGGCCCCTACTTTCAAACATCCAACTTACAAACGACTCCTACTTGCAAATGGAAAGAGAAAACAGGAAGTGAGAGGAAATCTTTAATTTGGGAAAAAGGTATCTCCTCTCTACTGATACTTTATCACCAATCCTTGTTTCAATTAAAACCCCACTTTTCCAAAAACATTTGTCATTGGGACGGAAAGTGAGGTGACATGTTCTGAACAGATGTGCAAAGACAGCAAATGTTACAGGGGTGATAACCCCTCCCTATGTTCTCCAAAAAGCTTAAAAATAGATTTTTTTGGGATGGAGCTACACTTCATAATGTACCTGTTCAGATTCTACTTAAGATCAAACCTAAAGCCGCAAGTGGTTTTAAATGGCTTCTTTTTTTCCTTTACAAATGTCATTTTGTGCAAGGACAGTTCTAAACACGGGAAACACATGCCACTTCACAGGCATACTTTAGACACCCCCCAGGTACCATATTTAAAGGAAAATTTCACTTTTTTTTTTTTTCACTTTATGCATCATTAAAATGACTGCTCCCGAAAAAACGTTAGTTTTTAAAAGTTCTTTTTGCATTGATATATGTCCCCTGGGGCAGGACCCGGGTCCCCAAACCTGTTTTATGACATTAACATGCATATTGGCCGTTGTAATTAGCACTTTTGATTTTCGAACGTTCGCGTCCATTATAACGTATAGGGTTCGAAAATTCGCGCGAACTTTCGGTCCGTTCGAAGGTTCTGGTTCGAACCGAACCCGGGGGTGTTCGGCTCATCCCTAATGAGGAGCAAGGAGAGGTCCGCTTTGTTCTTTGGTGTGGGTCTTTAAGGTATGCTTGCCAATGAGCTGCATGGCAGGTCAACATATGTCATGTCATGCTTGTGGTGCCCAAGTGGCTCATGTTTTGGCCACGCGAGATACGCTTGAGATGTTGCAAACAGCAGCGGTGCGATCTGATGCACTGGTCTCAAAAAAGGCCCACACCAAAGAACTTTTGTAATAATGCGCAGAGGCAGCGCCCTGCACAGCCTTCCTCTAGCTGGGTATCCTCATCAGAGCCTTCAAAACGCTGGGCATCCTCCTGTACCCAACACTGTGGTCAAACAGTTCGGGGGACTCCTCAGGAGGACATGGTGGGTCTAGGGAAGGAGTGACTGATGACATTGAGACGAGGGAAGAGTACGTGTTGGCAGCTGCTTTGCCAGTACCCTGAGCCTGGGAGAGAGGATGAGGAGGGCTTGGTCATCCACTCTACCAAGTCTTCAGCATGATGCGGCTCAACATGTCCAGCTGCCGAAAATAAGGACAAGCATGTCCCATGGCCACGCAAAGACTTCCAGATTGCTGTCCTTGAGCATCCCCTCTCTCTGCGCTCACGCTACTGCCTTCCTCTAGCTGGGTATCATCATCCGAGCCTTCAAAACGCTGGGCATCCTCCTGGAGCATGTACCCAACACTGTGCTCAAACAGTTCGGGGGACTCCTCAGGAGGACATGGTGGGTCTAGGGAAGGGGTGCCTGATGATGACATTGAGTATGCGTTGGCAGCTGCTTTGCCAGTACCCTGAGCCTGGGTGAGAGAGGATGAGGAGGATGAGGAGGGCTTGGTCATCCACTCTACCAAGCCTTCGGCATGATGCGGCTCAACATGTTCAGCTCCCGAAAATAAGGACAAGCGTGTCCCATGGCCACGTGCTGATGACGATGCCCCGCATCCACGACCAGCACTGTTGTCTCTAGACATAGAGCCTGCTTGCCCTCTTTTATTGGCTCTTGACTGTCTGCCTCTCCTTGTTGGCCTTACAGACATTGTAATGACCTGCAGGGAGATGGGAAAACCAGCAATTGAATAGTGTATATTGTGCTTGAGGCACACAACACCCACTAACTCCTGCAGATGGCTGTATTAGAGAACACCAGCAAATAAGGGCAGATACAGGTGTACACTGTGCTGTGCTGGAGTCACACAACACACACTAAAGCCCCATACACACGGTCGGATTTTCCGATGGATTCTGTCCTATCGGACAATGTTGTCGTAAATTCCGACGGTGTGTAGGCACCATCGGACAGTTTCCATCGGATTGTCCGACGGACAAAGTTCTATCTACTGCTGGATAGATTTTTTGACAACAAAGTCCGATCACACCAAATCCGATCGTGTGTAGCGTAGTCCAACGGACAAAGTGCTACGCATGCTCAGAAGAAATTCTGTGACGGAAGCGCTCGGTCAGGTAAAACTACCTTTCCTAATCGACACAGCACATTCGTCACGCTGCAATGTTAAAATGTCTTTAATGCAGCGCATTCTCTTTTTCTTTACAATGCAAGAAGAAATGACATGTTTTAGCTGCTCCTATTCACCCGCACTTCTCCCAAACTTATTTCTTTATTAGTTTTCAGGATTTCTAGACTAGATGTTTATTTTTCCTCAGATCGTAAAAGAATCTTTGTTATATTTTTTGGATGATTTGTCATTTTTTTATTTTGTTTGGAATACATATTTTCAGGATAATTTATTGAGATTTTTGAGGGGGGTTGTGTGTCTCAACTTAGCAAAACAACATTATTAACATTTGTATTTGTTGCTTAAATTTACTAGGAGTTTGTTTGCTGTTGGTGCCCCTTGTTAATTAGACTTTATGATTTGTGAAATCTACCTGCCTACTCACAAATAAACTGTCATTGTAGAAAAGTAAAACACATAGGCAATGATTATTTCAAATCAAAAATACCTTTATTTAGGTCTCAGCAACAAACCAAAGAGGAACGCAGCGATGGAGAAACTTGGGGAATTTGCAAAGCCTTGGACACCCACGGCAAACATCGTTTTTCAAGCTTCTAAAATTGGGGGCCTGAGGAGTACGTATCTTAAGGGGAGTGCTATCTGGTCCTGAAGTCCAAAACATCCGGAACTGCAGCAGATGCCATCTAGGTCCCAAGGCTCTGGTCCTACGAGAGGCTCCATCTTCTCTCAGACCAGACTGAATCCAGGTCGTCACTCTCAGGTCTTCCTTGTACGCTTCCTTGCACGCTGTGGCTGTGGTGCTGGTGGGGTGGCAGAAGGAGGAGGAGGAGGCGGAGCAAGGTCACTATCGCAAACATGCGTGAGTGGGGTCATCCCCCCAGCCATACCCTTATTTAGGACTTTGAGGATGACATCCTCACACATGTTGCGTTGCCCCACCTCCATAGCCTTCATTTTAGTGGCAACCACGGAGCCAAAGGTCTCCTCGTCGGTGGGTGTGGCATGTAGGGAGGCTGAAGCCTCTCTGATCAGCCGGAGCGCTGACTCTCCCGCATCACCCCCCCCTCTCGCCCTTTTGTAGGGAAGGCGGAGGGGAGGGACTTGGGAGTCAGTCAGGCTCCTAGGCCTACCCCCCTCTTGGCTGCCACTACCCACCTCTTGGCTGCCACTAACCCCTTCGTCCTCCTGACTGCCACATTCCACAGCCACCTCCTGGCTGAGGTCTTCCTGTGTATGAAAAAGGGACATAGTTTCAGTTATTTGTTCATCAAACACACACAATTTTCATCTAGTGACTGTTGCAAAATGTTTACAAATACAAAACCATACAATTCTCAGCCCTGCAGTTTAGATTCTTGCCCCAAATGTCTCCAACACTACTGTCTGTTGATATGTCAAACACGTTAGGAACTAAGCAAATGGGGATCCTGAATTAAGTGAACATCATTCCTTATTCCCAAAAATGGTTCCAAAACTACTATACCTGCCACAAGCTGGGCTCCTCCACATCTTCCAGACTGGAAGGCCCAGGTTGCTCCTCGGGAGCCTCATCAGGGGTGGCCTGCGTGCAAGGAAGCGTGGAAGGAGGAGTCGAGAGTGACTCCGTGACATCAGCCTGGTCTTTGAGAAAATGGAGCCTGTCATAGTACCAGAGCTTGGGGACATAGACCTGATCTGCTGCAGCTCCAGATGCTTGGGACTTCAGGACCTTCTTGTGCTCCCTGATATACGCACTCCTCAGGCTGCCAATTTTCTGTCTTAACTTACGAACGGTTGCCGTGGGCATCCTTGGCTTTACAAATTCCAAAAGTTTCAGCATGGCTGCGTACCTCTTTGTTTTGTGGCCGTAATAGGGGTGTTTGCCCTGCCATAAAACGGGCATTTCCCTGTATTTATCAATGAACAGGGGGAGAAAACTCACGTTGTTGAATCCGTGCATAATCTCTGCAAGACACAACACCACACAAAACACTATAAATAATGTCAGGCTAAACTCTCCTAAGCTTCTCCATAAAGAAGCCTCAAGGTCTAATCAGTCTAGGCTAGTTATGTACCAACTTCAAATTGTACCTTCGTTCTAGCGATCGTCTCGTGCGTGAGCTTTCTCTCCCCTCGTCTCACAGATCGTGGCTACGACACAGGCGTGTGACGTTTTATATTCAGTGCGCATGCGTCAAACTCCGCCCCCGGAGCCTGAAATTTAAGGCCTCCAATATGACTTTTGGAGAAATGTTGGAGATGGTGGACATATTGAAGAGGAGCGACTATGATGGGAAGTATGGGCCTTACCTCAACCCAAATGTCAGAAAGGCCAAGATCATGTCTAAAGTTGTGAGGAGGCTGTACAATCATTTTGGGGTACAACGATCCAAGGAGCAACTGAGGAAACGCTGGTCAGACCTGAAACTGAGGGAGCCCGATCAGTACAGAAAGATCAAGCGAGTTCTTCAAAACAGTAAGTAGTTGTGTTTTGTGTTTGATTTTTGGCTTGCATACTGCTCCATGTGTTTGTATTTTTACAAAGTTGTACATTAGAAAATGGCCACTTTCATGTTCGTCTGTGCATTCGATGGTACTCAACCTCGATCTTTCTGCCAGTGTCATGTTCGTGTGTGTCCATTCGATCGTACTCAACCTCGATCGTTCGGCCACTTATAATACAAGGTTTTGTGATTTTTTTTGGGAAAGGAAGTTTGTTCTCACTAGAGATGTCATCAAGAATGTAAAGCCAATTTAGTCAATGTAAAGGAGAGGTCACCCAGTAGCTGTTTACCCATCTGGACTCTAGAGCACTAGTGCTGGGACACCCAAACCCACTTTTTATTATGCTTTTCCACACATGTGCTCCAGTGGATACTAGAGGGGGGTCTCCATCAGACAAACTTCTACCAAAAAGCTAGTAAGTTTAGCACCTTTACAAAGTGACTACATTCATGTTGTTGTCATTTGTAACTGGCCAACCAAAAATATTGTCCCTCACTTTCAAGCAATGTTTGACATTTCCTATTTCTGCCCTCAATAGATTGTGGTGCTAAATCTTCCTTTTGTACATTCTCATAGGGGAGCGAAAACTTGGGACGTCTGAGGAAACCACAAAACCCACACCTCCCAAAGAAGGGGAAAGACCAGAAGCAGAGGAGGAGGAAGGAGAGATCATAGAAATTGGAGAACTTGTCACCACAACAGGTGAGTGTGGGAGAACACAGCTACTGGTAAGCTAATCAATGTATGCCTGCCTCATTTCCAAGCGACATTTTTTATTTTTTTTGGTTGTTTTTAGGTGACGAGGATGTTGTGGAAGAAGAATCGCACTTTACCACAGAAAGTGCCCACGTCCTCATCGGGGAGATAATGGTCTGCAATCGAGATCTAGATGACATAAAGCAAAACATCAATGATGTTCAACAAAAATTGAAGAGCATTATTGATGTTTTAGGAAAAATCTGAAAACGCACCAAGTAATTAACACACATTTGTGGCTGTTTCTGAATAAGGATGAGCCCGGTGTTCGATTCGAACCCATGTTCGAATCGAGCACCGGGTGTTCGCTCGCTCGGCGAGCCCAGAACTATTGGGGCCGCTCGCATCAAATTCGTGTGATGCGAGCGGCCCCGCAATGCATTGCGGCCCGCGCAGTGCAATGCTGGCTGATGATTGGCCAAGCATGCACTGTGACCCCGCATGCTTGGCCAATCACAGCGCCGGCAGCGAGGAGAGCCATAATTGGCTACAGGCAGGATGCCTGTAGCCAATTATAGCTCAGGGGCTTTAATACACGCCCCACGGTATAAGAGGCCGCCGCGGCGGCGGCCTCGCATATTATGTTTCACTCACAGTGTCAGCGTGTCAGTGTGCTGCTGACTGCTGACAACAATATGTGCTTTATTTCTGGGGATATGTGTGTGCATGCTGTTAGAACAGCATTGCAGTATCACATCTGGGGGGTGTCTATAGGTAGCCTGTGAAGGAGGGCAGGTTTCCTGTGCTTAGAACTTTCCCTGCAAAAAAGTGTCATTTTTGCAGGAAGAAAGCTATTTAAATCACTCGCGGCTAATGAATTGATGGCTCCTGTAACACAGAGAGCTGTCATTCATTAATAAAAAACAAAAAAAAAAAGCGTAGGGGTCCCCCCAAATTCAATAACCAGGCCCTTCAGGTCTGGGATGGATATTAAGGGGGATCCCAGCCAAAAAAAAAAAAAAAAAATGGCGTAGGGTCCCCCTCAAAATCCATACCAGACCCTTGAGGTCTGGTATGGATTTTAAGGGGAACCCTAGCCAAAAAAAAATGGCGTGGGGTCCCCCTCAAAATCCATACCAGACCCTTATCCGAGCACGCAACCTGGCAGGCCGCAGGAAAAGAGGGGGGGACGAGAGCGGCCCCCCCTCTCGCCTGAACCGTACCAGGCCACATGCCCTCAACATTGGGAGGATGCTTTGGGGGTCTAAGACCCCTAAAGCACCTTGTCCCCATGTTGATTAGGACAAGGGCCTCTTCCCCACAACCCTGGCCGGTGGTTGTGGGGGTCTGCGGGCGGGGGGCTTATCGGAATCTGGAAGCCCCCTTTAACAAGGGGACCCCCAGATCCCGCCCCCCCCCCCCTGTGTGAAATGGTAAGGGGGTACAAAAGTACCCCTACCATTTCACCAAAAAAGTGGCAAAAATGGTAAAAAATGACAGGAGACAGTCTTTGACAATTCCTTTATTAAAATCTTCTTTCTTCTTTCTTCATCCTTCGGATTCTTCATCTTCTCCTTCCTTCATCTTCTTCCATCTTCTTCTTCCATTTTCTTCTTCCTCCGATCCGCGTCTTCTTGCGCTGGTCTTCTCGTCCTTCTCGTCCGGCATCTTCTTCCGTCGGCGTCGGCGTCGGTGTCTCTGTCTCTTCTTGGGCCGCTCCGCGCAATGGGAGGCTCCCGCTGTGTGAGGCTCCGCTCCGTCTGACAGGTCTTTTATAATGGAGGGCACCTGGTGACCCCGCCCCCTCTGACGCACAGGGACGTCATGGGGAATTCCATGATGGCTTTCCCCATGACGTCAGAGGGGGGCGGGGTCACCAGGTGCCCTCCGTTTTAAAAGACCTGTCAGATGGAGCGGAGCCTCACACAGCGGGAGCCTCCCATTGCGCGGAGCGGCCCAAGAAGACACCGACACCGACGCCGACGCCGACGGAAGAAGATGCCGGACGAGAAGGACGAGAAGACCAGCGCAAGAAGAAGCGGATCGGAGGAAGAAGAAAATGGAAGAAGAAGATGGAAGAAGATGAAGGAAGGAGAAGATGAAGAATCCGAAGGATGAAGAAAGAAGAAAGAAGATTTTAATAAAGGAATTGTCAAAGACTGTCTCCTGTCATTTTTACCATTTTTGCCACTTTTTTTGGTGAAATGGTAGGGGTACTTTTGTACCCCCTTACCATTTCACACAGGGGGGGGGGCGGGATCTGGGGGTCCCCTTGTTAAAGGGGGGCTTCCAGATTCCGATAAGCCCCCCGCCCGCAGACCCCCACAACCACCGGCCAGGGTTGTGGGGAAGAGGCCCTTGTCCTAATCAACATGGGGACAAGGTGCTTTAGGGGTCTTAGACCCCCAAAGCATCCTCCCAATGTTGAGGGCATGTGGCCTGGTACGGTTCAGGCGAGAGGGGGGGCCGCTCTCGTCCCCCCCTCTTTTCCTGCGGCCTGCCAGGTTGCGTGCTCGGATAAGGGTCTGGTATGGATTTTTGAGGGGGACCCCCACGCCATTTTTTTTTGGCTAGGGTTCCCCTTAAAATCCATACCAGACCTCAAGGGTCTGGTATGGATTTTGAGGGGGACCCTACGCCATTTTTTTTTTTTTTTTGGCTGGGATCCCCCTTAATATCCATCCCAGACCTGAAGGGCCTGGTTATTGAATTTGGGGGGACCCCTACGCTTTTTTTTTTTCATTTTTTTTTTTTTTTTATCAATGACTTTTTTTTATGAATGAGTTTCAATGAATCACTGTTCTCTGTGTTACGGGAGCCGTGAATTAAAATTAGCCGCGAGTGATTTTAAATAGCTTTTTTACTTTCAAAAAATGACACTTTGCGCAGAGACAGTTCTAAACACGGGAAACATGCGCCCCTTTACAGGCATACTATAGACACCCCCCAGGTACGAAATTTAAAGGAATATTACACTTTTATTGTTTCAATTTAAGCATTATTAAAATCACTGCTCCTGAAAAAAACGGCCGTTTTTAAAAATATTTTTTGCATTGATACATGTCCCCTGGGGCAGGACCCAGGTCCCCAAACACTTTTTATGACATTAACATGCATATTAGCCTTTAAAATGAGCACTTTTAATTTCGAACGTTCGCATCCATTATAACTAATAGGGTTCTAAAGCTCGCACGGACTTTAGGTCCGTTCGCGGGTTCTGGTGCGAGCCGAACGGGGGGGTGTTCGGCTCATCCCTATTTCTGAACACATTTGCAACTTAAGAACTGTGTGAAATTTGGAACATGCACACATTGTGTCCACATGTGCTATCTCCCATCATGGTGGATGAATGACAATGTTTTTTTTGGGGGTGCAACCACTTTACGAACTACTAAAGTGGTTGTGGTGAAGGGGTTGCACCCCCAAAAATCGTCCATTGATCCCCATGATGGAAAATGGCACTTTTGAACATTCTAGGCATGTGTTTTACCATCTAATGTCCATTTTCAGACCCAAATTGTGTGCATGTTCTAAATTTCCAGGTTCCAGGGGTGACCCCCCATGTGATGAAGGCAAGATCAAACACACTTTGAACATATAGTCATGTCTGATCTTGTCTTCACTTTAGAAAGTTGAACTTTCCTAGTTCCTATGTTCTGTTTTGCTCCATGCCTGGTTTTAACAAATGCGGAATGTTTGTAAACAATGTTTTAAAGAACCAAGATCTTGTTAGTTTTGCCAAGAAGTTTGGAAACGCACTTGTGAATGTGTTGCAAGTAAACTTTTTTAATTTTCTAAATGTGTGGCTTCCTTATTGAAAAACACAAAAGCATTATGTATGTCAAATGTAAAGGATTTGGGGGGCAATGGGTGTTATTTACTAAAGGCAATTCCAGTTTGCACTGCAAGTTTAGTTTCCAGGGCACTTTTGCACTGCACTTGTAGAGCATAGTGGATTTTACTTATGTAAATGACACCCACAGTGCTTTGTACGAAAACGCGTAGCACACCATTTTTGGGAATACACACATGTCTGACATGGTGATGAAAAGGAGCATTTTGGGTGTCAGTTATGCACTACAAACCTTCTCTAGACAAAAGATTAGGTATCAAACACACAACATGAGAAGATTCTTTTTGGGAAGAAGAGACTGTTACCTCCTTTTGCCCAGAAAGTGCATTCCCACTGTTGAAGCTAAAGGGCAAAAATGTATATCTCAAATTAGCTAGAATATGGAAATGACAAGAAATCATAGGTTTGGTTAAAAAAGATATTTATTTAAAAATGCCTCTCACACATCGTCAGGCAGAGCAATGGCCCCCCTACCCACAAAGTACTCCATATATTGCTCGCTGACCTCGCAAGCATTTAGAGGGGGCAAGCCTGGATGTGCCGCTCGAAGGGCTGTGAGGTCGGCATTGGAAGGGCCCTCCACATCTGGGCCAACGGTCACCACATAGTTGCTGTTGTGTCTTTTCAAAAAGTTGTGCAATATGCAACAGGCAAGAACTATGTGGTTCAGTTTGTATTCCGCCAAGTTAATAGCCGTCAAAAACAGGCGGAAGCGGCTGGCCAGGATCCCGAAGGTGTTCTCCACCACTCTGCGGGCTCTCAACAGCCTGTAATTGAAGACCCTCTGGTCTGGGGTGAGGGTCCTCATCGGGAAGGGCCTCATCAGATGGGGAGTCAACGCAAACGCTTCATCTGCGACAAAGACAAAGGGGAGTCCTTCAGCATTCTCCTCTGGAGGTGGCAAGCACAGAATGCCACT
>CM053036.1:184838847-184863638 GCA_028564925.1 Lithobates sylvaticus
GTGGAGACTCAGAGTAGACCCAACCATGTGTTCTGTTCACTTTCTTAGCTAGTTGGAAAATACACTTTAAAAATATAAATAAAGATACTTCTCATCCTTGTTGTCTTGTTCATCAATCTTCTCTGCAACGTCCGAGTCACCTGTCACCTGTCACCTGTCACCTGTCACAAACTTGGCTAGAATTAGAGTGGTTAGTATCATTGGTTTGAAAAATTGTCACTCAGCCCTCTCTTCTTCCCCCCTTTTCCTCATCTTTACAAAGTGGAGGAAAACATACAGGATTTAGAATGGTGCAGAGCCTCAGAAACTCCTTGGACCTGAAAAGATACTTATACACACAAGTTATTAATGTGTCATTCATAAACAATACAACATTCGTAAATTATCAATGACATTCGTCGAAACTGATAATAGCTAAACCCTCTACAACCCTTACTTTCATGTTTTTACTAAAATACAACACCCGCTGTCGCGGTAGGTTCAGACTTATTCTTGTTACCACATACAACATGACACAACTAAGGCTTGGGACAAACATTTTGATACAAATGTGGGGCAAATATTTCCTAGTTCCTAAATTAAAAATAACAACTGGAATGCTGCCTTTAGTGATAGAAAATAATACATACAATGGGACAGACACGAGAGCATCTCAGAATATTGTATGGACCAGCCACACAAATTTTTGGAATGGGCATCTGGATTTTAAGCACAGTTCCTCCTCTGAGAATCACAAAAGCATGTACTACACATCCATCATCCCACTCATCATTACAGATTTCTGAAGCCAAAACTGAACTACTTCCAAAATATTTTTTTATTCTGGGGTCTCGTACCACCAGACATCAAAAATACCTTCCAAAGGAATACACCTTACTGTACCCTCTGACCATATATGTCACACTTTAAGGGGTCTCATGTCCGGAGCCCCAAACCCAGATCTCATGTGTAAGGCAGCTGTCTGACTGGTGTGGAGCCTTATTTTTTTATCTCCAACGCATGAATGGCCAACATTACCCATGACGATTCGAATCGCTTATGAAGTGTCCCTGCGTCCAGGGCACCTTTGCACTCATTTTCGGATCAGTAACTGCTTAGTGACTTCTTTTTACAGTACTGGCACCCAGCGTTTTCCGATTATTATACACGGCCTCCTGGTATGCTAGCGTACTAATCCTCACATTTACATGCTCTACTACCGGTTATCGGCAGCCCCATAAATGTGTTGTCAGACAAACTACAAAACACCATGAAATCCTCCACTATTCAAAACAAATATTATGGCTTCTCTCTGTACCTCGCTATTACAATAATTTCAATGCCTCCCCAAAACAGTATTACAATATAAACCTTAATTTACTTTAAAAATCAAAAAGATTTTGTCCTAATTCAAAAGACCCCAGGCCCCTCCCATCAACTTCCTGTTGCACACCTGAACAGGAAGAGGGAGGGGGAGTCTTGAATAGCGTCATATTTTGTCTATCAAGACATTAGAAAAATCTATGGCTAGCATCAGCAAATAAAAAACCTTTTTTCCTGGAGTGGGTGGAATTAACCCCCATGTTGAAATCCCCCTTGACTCATATATCCCCTGGGAAATCAAACCACAAGTTTGGAGACCAGAATACCCCACAACAGTGCAATCAAAGCCTTTCCCTTCCATTGCAGGCCACAAACAATCAAAAGCCCCTCCCCTCCTGTGGATACATCAAAACTCATCAAACTGGTTAATTTAAATATCAATGAAGAGGAAAGAGGGAGGGAGGCTAGATTTTCAAGTGCAGGCTTAAACAATACAAGCCTAAAAAGAACAATGAATAACCATCTGAGACACTCCCATACACTTGCAAAGCTAGTTTTACTATACACAAACCCAGTCTAGATTCAAATGGAAATCAAAATTCAATACAGAAAACGCAAAAGCTTTACTTAAAAATATGTAAAAAGTACAAAAAAATAGAATTCACTTAAAAAGGAAAATCTGCACCAAAGGCTGAACACAGCAGATACAACAAGATGGCCGATGAAAAAAACCATAGCACATGGTAGCAATCAACAAAGGCCAGACTTCAGCAAGATGGAGTTTTTCCCGCCAAACGAAAACAGCTAGCCTATAATAGCTTACATTAAATGATGCCTAGAAGCAAGCACGACAAGGGCTAGGCTACAACATGGAGAATTTTTTTTCCCGCCGAAACTAGCACATGGTTTCACACACAAAGGAATGATGTTTGCCCATTCCCCTATAGGAAGGCCCAGCACAACTTAAAACAAAATGCACTTCTTGTCCCCCCCCCAAGTTACTCACTTACTGTGGCATCAACTTCCATAACAAGCCAACCCTTCTCCCCACACATACACACGATCACACACATACACACACACACAGACATGCATACATACATACATACATACATACATACACACACAGACATACATACATACACCCACACACACACACAGACATATGATCAAAATTCCAGCATTATACCAAAAGACAAAACATTAGTTCTTTTTGCAAAGCTAAGTTTTCCCAACGCATCAGGCAGAGAAAACGCACCCCTTTTGTCTCAGGACAACAAACGTGTCTTGGACTGTGCTCTGTTCTCTCCCCCTCTCTGCCTGTGTAGAGGGAAAGCCCTGTTTGCCCCTTAAACACCTAACTCGCCATCTTAACTGTAGTGGATATTTCGCCACACTCTTGCGCTAATAAGCGCCTTTCAATCTTATGATATAATGCACCCTCTGATCGTATGCCTCCCTGGATCCCCAGCTCCCAAAAACAGACATTACCAGCAGCTTCACATCATCCTCTCATCATCAGCATCCAAACCTCACCAGCCAAGCATTCCATCTATCACCACCTCAGTCTGGCTGCTTTCCATCTAAGCCCCTGGTTTCCCATTGCCCAGTAAACAGCCATCAACAGCAAGTATTCTTACATGTTCATCTCAGCCTCGGTCAGCATCATTGACCTGTCTCAGCTCAGTGAACTCCTTTATTTAGAAAACATTCCAAGCCACACCCTCAGGGGTTTGCCTCCAACAGCTAAACCCCTCCCACAAAGGATGTGGCCTCATCTCATTCACACAGGATGTGAATGACCATATAAGGAAATACAATACAGGGACTACAATACAGGGACTACAATACAGGGACAATTGTTTTCCTTCAAAAGAACCAATCACAGATGTATACATTCAAACAGACTAAGCAGTGATGTACAAACCGTCTAAACTGCTTTCAATGACAACGAACGATATAAAACTATGGCTCCGTGGGCCACAATATTTATACCGTTATGCTAAAGTTCCAGTGTACACAGGGATGTTTGCTTGAAGCTATCAATGCCGTCATCGGGAAGTGGCCAGTCTCCCGGTGAGGCACGAATGAACTTCCTTAAACCAGCAAACACATCTGTAGTGTCCATAGGAAGGTTTACGCAGCCAATGGTCTTCTGCCAACGTCTTTATGTGCGAATGCGCACAGATGAGCGCATTACAGCAAAACCGACACTGGGGGGCATCTGACAACATACGTTAATAAAATTTTCCATGACACCCTGCATGCTTGGCCAATCACAGCGCCAGCAGCGAGGAGAGCAATAATTGGCTACAGGCAGAACACCTGTAGCCAATTATAGCTCAGGGGCTTTAGTACACGCCCCACTGTATAAAAGGCCGCCGCGCCGTCGGCCTAGTGCACATGTGTTCCGGCTTGATTCTGAATAGGCAGACTGCTGCTGCTGATTCATTGCTGATCCATTGCTGATTTATTGCTGTTTCATTGCTGATTCATTATCATTACTACTGAAGTGAATATGGATAATTTCTGCTGATTGCACTGCTGCTGAGTGGTGACATTATCTGCTGCTGAGTCTAACTGCTTGGATTCTGGAGATTAGTCTGGTGTGTGTGTGCTGTTAGTACAGCATTGTAGTAGCACCCTGTCCTATGCTGTTAGTACAGCATTGCACCATAACCTTCTGTCCTATTGTGATCTAAGGCAGGCAGGCAGGGATTTATAGGAGCTAGTGTGTGTGTCAGCACACATAAAACCACCTCAGTCACTCTATCTGCTATAAGGCCCAGTTCTTGTCATCGAAGGCAGACAAGCATCTCCAGGAGCTAGCTAGCTTGTGTGTGTGTGCTCTGTTAGTACATCACACCTAAAACCACATCAGCCTCTGTATTTGCTCTAAGGCCCAGTTGTTGTCATCAGTCATATAAGGCAGTCTCTATCTGCCATAAGGCCCATTTCTTGTCATCGAAAGCAAGCAGATAGGCATCTCCAGGAGCTAGCTAGCTTGTGTGTGTGTTCTCTGTTAGTACATCAAACCTAAAACCACATTAGCCTCTGTATTTGCTCTAAGGCCCAGTTGTTGTCGTCAGTCATATAAGGCAGTCTCTATCTGCCGTAAGGCCTATTTCTTGTCATTGAAAGCAAGCAGACAGGCATCTCCAGGAGCTAGCTAGCTTGTGTGTGTGCTCTGTTAGTACATCACACCTAAAACCACATCAGCCTCTGTATTTGCTCTAAGGCCCAGTTGTTGTCGTCAGTCATATAAGGCAGTCTCTATCTGCCGTAAGGCCCATTTCTTGTCATCGAAAGCAAGCAGACAGGCATCTCCAGGAGCTAGCTAGCTTGTGTGTGTGGGTGCTCTGTTAGTACATCACACATAAAACCACATCAGCCTCTGTATTTGCTCTAAGGCTCAGTTGTCAGTCATATAAGGCAGCCTCTATCTGCCGTAAGGCCCTGTTGCTGTCATCTAAGGCAGCCATCTGCAGGAGTTAGTGTGTGTGCTGTGTGACTCCAGCACAATATACACTACCCACTACAATGCCTGGAAGACCGCCAAGGAGAGGCAGACAGTCCCGAGGCAAGAACACAGGGCAAGCAGGCTCTGTTTCTAGAGACAACAGTGCTGGTCTTGGACATGGACGTGGTCGTGCATCGTCATCAGCACGTGGCCAAGGGACACGCTTGTCCTTGTTTTTGGCAGCTGGACATGTTGAGCCGCATCATGCCGAAGGCTTGGTAGAATGGATGACCAAGCCCTCCTCATCCTCCTCATACTCTCTCACCCAGGCTCAGGGTACTGGCAGAGCAGCTGCCAAAGCGTACTCAATGGCATCATCAGGCACCCCTTCCCTAGACCCACCATGTCCTTCTGAGGAGTCTCCCGAACTGTTTGAGCACAGTGTTGGGTACATGCTCCAGGAGGATGCCCAATGTTTTGAAGGCTCGGATGATGATACCCAGCTAGAGGAAGGCAGTAGCGTGCGCGCAGAGAGAGGAGATGCTCAAGGACAGCAATATGGCAGTCATGTTTCAACAGCTGCAGCTTACTGCCAGGTTTGCTCCAGTGGTGAAGAGGGAGGGGATGATGAGGTCACTGACTCCACGTGGGTGCCTGAAGGGAGAGAGGAGGAGGAGGCGGCGGCACATGTCCAATGAGGCAGGATGCCCTCCGGAGGCCAGCTAGAGGCCAGCACACCAACTGAATCACACCGCAGAGCTCCGCCTGTGCAGGGCGCTTGTCATGAACTAGGTACTCACCGAGACCAAGATGCCGAGAGCGGTTGCCCTTGCGAATCGGCGCCCACTGCTCTAAAGGTGATACAGGGACGGTTGGCACCAAGAGGCACAAGCCACCTGCAGGATGGTGACCAGGCGTGGGCTCAGGTGTTGCAGCAAGGAGATGACTGGAGCTGGTGGATCGGCCCAGGGTTCACTCAGGTAGGAGTACAGCAAGCAGGCTGAGGGTCAAACACAGAGAGGTTAGTCGGGTACAGGCTGAGGGTCAAACACTGGTAAGCAAAGTCCAAGGTAAGGTAACAAGGCGTTTAGGCAGAGAAAGTCCAAGGCAGGCCGGGGGTCAAGTACTGGCAGCAGAGAGGAGAATCCGGAATACAGGCCAAGGGTCAAGCACAGGAGAAGACAACAGATCCAGAGGCAAGCCGAAGGTCAAGGTCAGGAGAAGGCAGGGTAGTCAGACGATCCGGGTTTGGCAACAGGTAAGGCAATCTAGGAATCAGGCACAGGGTACAAGCAGGAAGTAGCTGTCAGACGAACCAGCGTCTGTTTGGGCACAGAGGCCCTCCTTTTATAGGGCCGCTGAGGTCACATGAGGCAAACAATGCTACTGCGCATGCGCGCGCGCCGCTCGGCGGAGCCGCGAGTACGCGTGCGCCGCCACAGTATCTCCCTATCACTGGCTACACGCCGGGGAGCCGGACCCGTGCGCCTGCGCACTAGAGTGCGCAGCGGACGGGATCCCTGACAGTGCCCCCCCCTGAGGGGCGGTCTCCGCACGCCCAGGCTCTCCATTAATTCAGGGTGCTCCTGCTGAAAGATCCTGATCAACCTTGGGGCATGGAAGTTTTTGGATGGCTCCCAGGAGTTATCCTCTGGTGGATACCCCTTCCATTTTACTAAAAACTGTAGTTGACGACCCACCTTCCTACAGCCAAGTAGGGACTCCACCTCGTATTCCTCTATTCCATCAATTGTGACAGGTGGAGGAGGAGGTTCTTCTCTATCTGGAAAAGGGCTGGGGACCAAGGGTCTCAGCAGGGAGGCATGGAATACTGGGTGTATTCTATAGGCCCTAGGTAGGGCGAGTTCAAATGCTACAGGATTTATCATCTTTTTGATTTCAAATGGGCCGATAAACTTGGGACCCAGCTTCCGTGAGGGACAAGCGATCTTGAGGTGGGTAGTTGCCAGCCATACCTTCTCTCCAATCTTGAATGGGGGGGTTCTCCTTCCTCCCCTTGTTATGGTATTTTTTGTACCCTTCTTGGGCCTGCTGCATGGTTTCCTGAAGTTTCCTGAAGTTGGAATGAATGCATTCTATTCGCTCCTGTACGGCTGGGACAGGTGATTCGGGGAGAGAATTAGGGAGAAAGGATGGGTGGAACCCAAAGTTTGCCCAAAACGGAGTCTGGTTAGTGGCTGAATGGGAGGAGTCATTGTATGCAAACTCTGCGTAAGATAACAGAGAGGACCAGTCATCCTGTGCGGAGGAGCAGAAGCAGCGTAAGTATTATTCAAGTGTTTGATTAGTTTGTTCGGTTTGTCCATTACTTTGTGGATGGTAGGCTGATGAAAGGCAAATGTTGATTCCTAGAGATTTACAGAGCTCTTTCCAAAATTTAGAGGTGAACTGTGAACCCCTATCCAAGATAATGCTCTTGGGTACCCCATGGAGCCTGACAATCTCCTTGATGAAAATGTTAGCGGTTTCCAGGGCGGAGGGAGTGCCAATCATGGGCAAAAAGTGGCTCATTTTGGACAGCCGATCCACTACCACTAGAATGGTAGAGAAGCCTTCCGAGGGTGGCAGTCCACAATGAAATCCATCGAAATGTCGGCCCATGGGCGTTCAGGGATGGGTAAAGGCCTCAGCAACCCCCACGGCTTGGTCTTAGGGCCTTTGTTTCGCTGACACGTTATGCAAGAAGAAACTTATGTTTGGCAGTCCTTCTTCCAGCCTGGCCACCAGAAAGTGCGGGAGATACGTTCCGCTGTTTTCCGTACCCCAAAGTAACCAGCCAGCTTATGGTCGTGGAGGGTTTTCAGGACCGTGTTGACGAGTCAGGTGAGTAATTGGGGCAACAATGGCAGAGAATCCGGCGATGAACCTCCTGTAAAAATTGGAAAAACCGATGAACCTTTGTACAGCCTTTTTGTCTTTAGGAGGTGGCCAATCTACCACTGCCTTGACCTTTTGCGGGTCCATGGAGGTGCCTTTGGTGGAGATGATAAACCCCAGAAATTGTACTGTGGATCTTTCGAATTCACATTTTTCGGCTTTAAGGTAAAGCTGGTGGGTTCTAAGGATGGTGAGGACTTTCCTGACATGTTCCTGATGTAGCTCCAGGGTGGCTGAAAAAATGAGGATGTCGTCTAGGTATACGACCAAAAAGTCATCCAAGTATTCTCTAAAAATGTCATTCACCAGGTGCTGAAAAGTGGCTGGGGCATTGCACAGGCTGAATGGCATCACCAGGTATTCATAGTGGCCAAAACGAGACCTGAAGGCTGTTTTCCACTCATCCCCTGCACGGATTCTGACAAGGTTGTAGGCACCCCTTAAGTCCAGTTTAGAAAAAACCTTGGCCGTCCGGAAACGTTGGAAGAGTTCGGGAATAAGTGGTAGGGGATATCGTTTTTTAACGGTAATTTTATTAAGTTCCCTATAATCAATGCAGGGCCTGAGTGAGCCATCCTTTTTTCCAACGAAGGTAGAGGGCCGAATAAAGCCTTTTTCAAGATTTTCATCAATATAGGCTTTGAGGGCCTTTAGCTCAGTTTCTGATAGCGGAAATATGCGCCCGAAAGGGATTTCGGAGCCCGTGAGCAATTCGATGGGGCAGTCATAGGCCTGATGTGGTGGTAGGTGGTCGGCCTTCTTTTTGTCAAAGACATCTTTAAAGTCTTGATAGGCTGTTCACGCAAACACAAGCCTTACTCAGAAAATTTGTCTGGCAGGGTAAAAAAGCTAGAATTGCACAAAATATCCTCATAAAACACAAAAATGTAGGCGGAATGGGCTATATAAATATTAAAGATTACTATCATGCGGCTATTTTAGCTCAACTCAGAACATGGTTCAGCCCTGACCCTTGCACTCACTGGAGTTCTATAGAAGCTATCCAAGTACCTGGCAATAACCTAAGGACATGGCTCCTCTGCGCACCTAAGATACGACTGAAAGATAATCACTTATCTCCAACCGTACGAGCTTCTTTAGCTGCATTTAATTACCTACTTACCAACTTACACGCAAACGTCACAACCTGTGAAATTCCCCTCCCAATAGACATACTCAACTTGCTGATTCACGACATGAAAATGTCTCACTGGCAAAAAAAAGGGATGACACACATCGCAGATCTCTATACTGATAACTACCTAAAACCTTTCACATTTCTACAACGGGAATACTCACTTCCAGCCACTGAGTACTTTAAATACATCCAAATAACTCATTGCCTAATACAGAATCCCCATCTTCACATACACATGCCACCTGAGATATGGCAATACCTTTCGGATAGAACAACATCAACCAAGGGTATTTCACTCTTTTATGCCACGCTGAAAGGCAAGACTATTTTTGATAAGCTGCCCCCCATGTTAAAATGGGAAAAAGACATGGGCACTTCCTTCAATTCGCAACAATGGCAACACGCACTACGCACCATCTACTCAACAACCAAATCTGCCAATCTCTGGAAACTCGCATACAAAATAAACCTTAGATGGTACATTACACCAACACAGCTTCACACGTTTCACCAGTCCGCTGAGCCTACCTGTTGGAGGCAATGTGGTCTTCCGGGAACCTTGTTCCATATCTTATGGACCTGTCCCAAAATAGCTATCTTTTGGAAAGAAGTGTTTCAACTAATATCGAAGGTAACACACATCTCCACACAACCAACCCCTGAACTAGCAATTCTAAACATTGGAATCGAGAAATATCCATGTCAACTTAGATGCATAGTCACACATATTTGCCTATCAGCAAAATTAACTTTAGCCCGCAACTGGAAATCCTCTGACCAGATTTCCTGTGCTGAAGTCATAAGAGTGACACACTTGCACGGACTGTATGAACGTATGTATGCCGCGGCAGAAGGCTGTCTTCCTAAATCTGCTAATCAATGGGTATTATGGCTGGAATGGTTCAACCAAGTTCAACCCACACTTATATGAACACTTGTATTATAATATACTGATCACAAACAGGCTTAGCTCCCTATCCCCCCCGCCCTCCCCTATTGTCTCTTCCCCCCCCCCCCCCCCAAATTATAATCTTTTTTTTTTTTTTTTTTTCTCTCCTTTTCTCTCACACTCAGCATTAACATCTTCAGCTCACTTTGATGGTTTACGTTTGTTCTCAATTAATGGGTTCTGAGTCTGACGCGACTTATAGTTTCAGCGTTCTATATTTCTAGTTTACTACGAGTTATTAGTTACCACTATGCAACATATATTGCCCACAGTGCACACTAGAGTATGTTGGTTAGTTTGTACGATTGTATTAGAGGACTGCTCCTCTCTCTACGGCACAGTTAGTTCCCAGTTGGGGTGTCTGGGGAGAGGACTGACCCCAATGGCAATAGATTAAAAATACCTAACCATATAAGTTCCACGCTACCAGACATATGTATCCAGCGCTGTGTGTTTCAGTATGATATCTATTATATGCATATTCTTACTGTTGCTATATTTGCTATATGTTTTTTTTTATGCTTTCTGTATTTGAATTTCATAAAATCTTAATAAAAACATTGAAACATAAAGTCTTGATAGGCTGAGGGGATGTGCTGGAGGTTTTCCAGTGCCGGGATGACCGCCAGGACGGAGCCGGGAATTAAAGAAATACAGTGTTGATGACAGTATGGTGATGAGAAGGAGACCTCCTTCTGGTCCCGATGAATCTGGGGATCATGAGCCTGCAGCCAAGGAAGTCCAAGAATGATGGGGAATATTTGAGAAGATATGAGATCAAACCGTAGGAATTCCTGGTGGCCGGAATCTGTGGTGGTAAGGATAGGTGAAGTCTCCTGTGTAGGGTTGAGCGAACCCGAACTGTAAAGTTTCCGGTCCGTACTGGACTTTTGGGTGTCCGGGACCCGGACCCGAACCCTAACTATTGGCTGTAAGTTCGGGTCCGGTGTTCGGCGCTGTATTGGTGCCTTTTTAACAGCTTTAGGGCAGCCAATCGACGATCGTTTCACTAGTGTGCCCTTAGAAGCCATCACAGCCATGCTTACTAATGGCATGGCTGCAATTGGCCAGTGCAGCATGTGACCCAGTCTCTATATATAGTACACACACAGCACACAGCGTCATTCTGCTATAGACAGACACTGTTAGACAGGTTCCTGTGCTGCAGAGAGATAGAGGATTTTAGGAGTTAGTGTGCTAAAGTCAGTCCACATTCCTTGAATTTTATTCTAATTAGTTAGATCAGTGAGCGATCTAGATAGCTAGAGTAGGGAGTTTCTTTATTAAGCAAAAGAAAGAGGCAGAGATAATTATTGAAGAGATTCCTAAATCAATTGTACCCTGGCTGGGGTGCAGTGCACAGTCTTTTAACAGTGCCATGAGGCCAGTGCCAGACAAAATATAAAAGTTTTACCTGCAAGCTCAGTGCACCATTAGGACCAACACTGCATATACTAAGAGATACACCATAGTCTGTGTGTATTCTGCTATTGAAAAAACATTGCATAAAAATGTAATTTTGCTTTTTTTTTTTTCCCAATAGCATTTTCTGCGTGTTCATACATACACGCTGTAGACACTAACCGTGCATTCTGATATTGCAAGAACATTGCAAAAAAAATTAATTTTGCAGTGTTTTTTTTCTTCCCAATAGCATTTTCTGCGTTTTCATAAACGCTTTAGACACTATCCGTTTATTCTGATATTGTAAAAACATTGCAAAAAAAATTATTTTTGCAGTGTTTTTTTTCTTCCCAATAGCATTTTCTGCGTTTTCATAAACGCTTTAGACACTATCCGTTTATTCTGATATTGTAAAAACATTGCAAAAAAATTTAATTTTGCAGTGTTTTTTTTCTTCCCAATAGCATTTTCTGCGTTTTCATAAACGCTTTAGACACTGTACGTGTATTCTGCTATATACAAAAAGACCCATTTAGGGCGAGATCATAAATTTTGAAAATATGAGGAGATCATCAAAAAGGGGACGTGGCCCGGGTCGTGGTGCTGCTGGTGGTGCTCCTGTTGCAGGGAGAGGATGTGGTCGATCTGTGCCAGCTACACGCACTAGTGAAACACCTTCCTCAGGTGCGAGTAGGCGACAGAGCCTGCAGCAGTATTTTGGCGCGCCTAATGAGGCTGTACGAATGTCGAGGCCAGGACAAGTACAGGCGATAGTAGATTGGGTTGCTGCTGACAGTGCCTCCGGTTCCTTCACATTGTCTCCCACCCAGTCTCCTGATGAAAGTTCAGAGTTGGCACCTGCAGCCGATGTCCATCAGTCTTTCACCTCACCCCCTAGCAAGTCAGACAATCAGTCTGAGCCCCAAATCATGCAGCAGTCTCTTCTGCTTTTTGATGATTCTGTTAGCAGGGTTTGCCAGGGCCATCCACCTAGCCCTGCCCCAGAAGTGGAAGAGATTGTGTGCACCGATGCCCAACCACTTATGTTTCATGATGAGTACATGGGAGGACCATCGCAGCACGTCTCAGATGATGACGAAACACAGGTGCCAACTGCTGCTGCTTTCGCCATTGTGCAGACCGACAAGGAGTGCAGGGGTGAATTTTGGGTGGAAGATGATGTGGAGGAAGATGAGGTCCTTGACCCCACATGGAATCAACGCCATGCAGGTGACCAGTGTAGTTCAGAGGAAGAGGTGGTGGTCGCACAGAGCCACCAGCACAGCAGAAGAGGGAGCAGGGTGCAAAAGCGGAGCGTCCGTCCCCTAGACAGTACGTCTGCTACTGCCCAACGCAGCAAGGGACTGAGCACACCAAAGCCAGGTGCAAGGAGTTCCCTAGCGTGGCAGTTCTTTAGACAATGTCCTGATGACAAGACACGAGTGGTTTGCACCTGAGCACAACCTGCATGACCAGGCATCTAAGTGCAAAGCACGAGATGCAGTGGAGTAGACACCGCAAAAACCAAGAAAGGTCTCTGGCTCCTCCTGCTTCCTCTTCTGCTGCAGTCTCGGCCTCTTCATCCACCTCTGTAGTGACAGTGACACCTGCCAACCCGCAAACAGAGGATCTACCAGCAACACTACCACCTGGGTCACCAACCATCTCCACAATGTCCCATGGAAGCTTTCAGCTCTCTATTTCCCAAACACTGGAGCGGAAGAGGAAGTACCCCCCTAGCCACCCGTGATCCCTGGCCCTGAATGCCAGCATTTCAAAATTGCTCGCCTTTAAAATGCTGTCATTCCGTCTGGTGGAGACGCAGAGTTTTCAAAGGCTGATATCATTGGCTGTCCCACAGTACGTCGTGCCCAGCCACCACTACTTTTCCAGACAAGCTATCCCTTCCCTGCACAACCAAGTGGGGGACAAAATCAGGTGTGCACTGCGCAACGCCATCTGTGGCAAGGTCCACCTAACTACGGATGCGTGGACCAGTAAGCACGGTCAGGGACGTTATATCTCCCTAACAGCACACTGGGTAAATGTAGTGGCGGCTGGGCCTGAGGCGGATAGCAGTTTGACGCATGTCCTTCCACCACCGAGGATTGCAGGGCACTTCAGTTTGCCTCCTGTTGCTAACTCCTCCTACTCCGCCTCCTCATCCTCTACCGCCTCCTCATCCGGTCAGCGTAACACCTTCACCACCAACTTCAGCACAGCCAGGGCTAAACGACAGCAGGCATTTTTAAAACTTTCCTGTTTGGGGGAAAAACCCCACACCGCGCAGGAGTTGTGGAGGGACATGGAACAACAGACCGATGAGTGGTTGGTGGCAGTGAGCCTCAAGCCCGGCCTGGTGGTGTGCGATAATGGGCGAAATCTCGTAGCAGCTCTGGGCCTTGCCGGTTTAACGCACATCCCTTGCCTGGCGCATGTGCTGAACTTGGTGGTCCAGAGGTTCCTGAAGAATTACCCCGATATGCCAGAGCTGCTGCAGAAAGTGCGGGCCGTCTGTGCGCACTTTCGGCGTTCTCACCCTGCTGCTCCTCGCCTGTCAGCGCTGCAGCGTAACTTCGGCCTTCCCGCTCACCGTCTCATATGTGACGTGCCCACAAGGTGGAACTCCACCTTGCACATGCTTGCCAGACTGTGCGAGCAGCAGCAGGCGATAGTGGAGTTTCAGCTGCAGCACACACGCGTGAGTCGCTCTGCGGAACAGCACCACTTTACCGCCAATAACTGGGCCTCCATGCGAGACCTGTGTGCCTTGTTGCGCTGTTTCGAGTACTTCACCAACATGGCCAGTGCCGATGACGCCGTTCTCAGCGTTACTATCCCAGTTCTATGCCTCCTTGAAAAAACTCTTAAGGCGATGATGGAAGGGGATGTGGCACAGGATAAGGAGGAGGAGGAGGAGGAAGAGGGTTAATTTCCAAGGCTTTCAGGGCAGTCATTTACAAGTGGCTACGAGGGTGGGTTCCTGCACCAACAAGCGCCAGGTACACAATTGTCTGGCAGCAAGGGCACAGTTCTGGAGGATGACAAGGTGGAGGCTGAGGAGGAGATGGAGGAGGAGGAGGAACCATGTTCACAGCAGGGTGGCACCCAGACCAGCTCATGTCCATCACTGGTGCGTGGCTGGGGGGATACAGAGGACACAGACGATACACCTCCCACAGAGGACAGCTTTCCCTTGCCTCTGGGCAGCCTGGCACACATGAGCGATTAAATGCTGCAGTGTCTCCGCAACGACCGCCGAGTTGCCCACATTTTAACTGGTGCTGATTATTGGGCGGCCACCCTGCTGGATCCCCGTTACAAGGAAAACGTGCCGTCCTTAATTACCTCACTGGAGCGTGATCGTAAGATGCGCGAGTACAAGCGCACGCTGGTAGACGCGCTGCTGGTGGCATTCCCACTTGGAAGCGGGGGTACGGTGAAAGCACAAGGCGAAGGCAGAGGAGGAGGAAGAGGTCGCCAAGCAGCCGGGGCACCGCCAGCACCTCGGAAGGCAGGGTTAGCATAGCCGGAATGTGGAAAAGCTTTGTCGGCGCGCCACAACCAGCACCACCAGCTGAGATGGAACGTCTTAGCAGGAGGCAGCATTTCACCAACATGGTGGAGCAGTATGTGTGCGTACACGTACTGCATGATGGGTCTGCCCCCTTCAACTTCTGGGTCTCCAAATTGGGCACATGGCCTGAGCTTGCCCTTTACGCCTTGGAGGTGCTGGTCTGCCCTGCCGCCAGTGTATTATCTGAACGTGTATTTAGCACGGCAGGGGGCGTTATCACAGACAAGCGTAGCCGCCTGTCCAGAGCCAATGTGGACAAGCTCACGTTCATTAAAATGAACCAGGCATGGATCCCACAGGACTTGGCCGTACCTTGTGCAGAATACCGATGTTCTGACGAAAACTGTCTTGCTATCGGATAGTGTCCGGCCACTTACTGCGCAGGTGCAGTGCTTGCGCAGTACGGAGGACAAGGAGATTCACAAAATCTCCAAAGATGAACGTCGCCTGCGCAATGAGTGCAGGTTCAAGCCCGACCATCCAAGTGGACATACGGTAGCACATAGTAACAGGGCCCCCCACGGGCTCGCTTGGCTAGGCTTCAACCTCGGATGATGTGGCTTGAACCTGGAGTCACCGTGCATCGTCTTCGGAGAGTTTCAAAATCCCCTTGTCCTACGTACTGAGCAAGCTCAGTACAGGGCGGACACTATGCGACGGGGGACAGAATTCGACACATCATTCACCACTAGCCTTACCCAGCCATTCTTGTATTTTTGAACCAGTGTTGGCTACCTCGTCCTCCTCCACCGCCGCTTCCACCTACACCGCCACATCCACCGCCACCTCAACCTCCTACTCCATTTGAATTTTTTTAATTTTTTCATTTTTTTAATTTCCAAGTATTTTGTTTTCCCACTATCTTATCCATTAAATTGAATAATTTTTTCCAGAAAGTGCGTATTCTGGGGTATTCCCACCATATGTGCGGCATCGTGCCATTGAGTTTCTGAGGTTCTTAATGACTTCCTGTACCTCTTCTGCTGAGAAGGGGGCCTCCAGCATTTTATTTTTATTTTTTATTTTTTTTATGTTATTTTAAGTTATTTCCCTATCCACATTTGTTTGCAGATCACTTGCCATTTGCAGCCCTCTAGCCCTTTCCATTACCTTTTTACAGCCATTTTAGTGTTCAAAAGTCCGGGTCCCCATTAACTTCAATGGGGTTCGGAGTTCGGGGTCAAGTTCGGGTCAAGTTGGGTCCCGAACCCGGACTTTTTTCCGAAGTTCGGCCGAACCCGCCGAACCCGAACATCCAGGTGTCCGCTCAACTCTACTCCTGTGTTATTGGACCAGAGTGTGGAAGGGACCCATCAGCCAAATTAACCAGTAGAGGACTTGTTTTGTTGAAGCAAGGAATGCATTCTTTGGCAGCAGAGATGTCCAGGAAGCAGCTGAAAGCACCTGAGTCAATTACGGCCGGTAGCCGGATCTTCCTTCCCGCCAGCTGTAGGGAGACAGAAAGAGTCACGTAAGTCTGGACAAGGTTAACAGCTTGACAGTTCATGGTAGGCTGAGATGGCAACTTACTGGGTCGGATGGGACAATTCAGCAGGTAATGTCCCGAACCCCCGAAATAGAGGCATAGATTGGATCTATGTCTTCGTTGCCGCTCTTCCTGGGTAAGGCGGGGGCGTACTAGGCCCAGTTGCATTGGCTCTCCTTCTGAAGCCAAGGGGCCAGATGGAGCGGTTGGATACGCAGCTGGCATCCTTGGGGGAACCCATATTGGTCTAGGCCCTTGTAGACGCTCGGAACGACGTTCCCGCATACGCCGATCCAGCTTGGTAGCCAAATGGATTAATTCCTCCAAGGAAGTGGGAGATTCAACCCGGGCTAACTCATCCTTCAGATTTTCACTTAATCCCAATCGATACTGATAGCGGAGGGCTGCCTCATTCCAGGTAGTGTCGGCTGACCATTTGCAGAATTCCGCCGTATAGTCCTCCACAGGCCTTTTACCCTGGGAGAGGTTATGCAGAGTGGCCTCGGCCGTGGCAGTACATTGGGGGTCATCATAGAGTTGGCCCATTGATTAAAAAAATGAGCCAACGGTATTGAGGAGAGGGTTCCTTTGTTCCATGAGGCCATGGGCCCAAGTCTGGGGTTCCTCGGATAGTAGGGAAATGATAAACCCGACTTTAACGATTTCTGATGAGAAGGTTCGGGGTTGTAAGGCAAGGTACAGGGAACAGGCATTTTTGAAGGACCTGAACTTCCTGCGATCGCCCTAAAATCGCTCTGGTACTGGCACCCTGGGTTCGGGCACGGCCATCATCATGGCAGGTGGAGGTTGGACTTGGGGTGCGGAGGTTCCACTAGCTGACCCGGAAGCTGAACTTGCTGGGGAAGAGGCGGTTGCCAATTGCTGGAGGCGACTATCAACTTGGGCATAGCCTTCTTGTAACTTTTGTACTGCTTCCATGAGGGCAGACACCTGCTGGCATAGCATCTCCAAAGGAGAACCCGCTCTGTTGGCCTCTGTCATGGCTGGTTCGTACTGTCATGAACTAGGTACTCACCGAGGCCAAGATGCCGAGAGCGGTTGCCCTTGCGACTCAGCGCCCACTGCCCTGAAGGTGATACAGGGACGGTTGGCACCAAGAGGCACAAGCCACCTGCAGGATGGTGACCAGGCGTGGGCTCAGGTGTTGCAGCAAGGAGATGACTGGAGCTGGTGGATCGGCCCAGGGTTCACTCAGGTAGGAGTACAGCAAGCAGGCTGAGGGTCAAACACAGAGAGGTTAGTCGGGTACAGGCTGAGGGTCAAACACTGGTAACCAAAGTCCAAGGTAAGGTAACAAGGCGTTCAGGCAGAGAAAGTCCAAGGCAGGCCGGGGGTCAAGTACTGGCAGCAGAGAGGAGAATCCGGAATACAGGCTGAGGGTCAAGCACAGGAGACGACAACAGATCCAGAGGCAAGCCGAAGGTCAAGGTCAGGAGAAGGCAGGGTAGTCAGACGATCCGGGTTTGGCAACAGGTAAGGCAATCTAGGAATCAGGCACAGGGTACAAGCAGGAAGTAGCTGTCAGATGAACCAGCGTCTGTTTGAGCACAGAGGCCCTCCTTTTATAGGGCCGCTGAGGTCACATAGGGCGAGCAACGCTACTGCGCATGCGCGTGCGCCGCTCGGCGGGGCCACGAGTGCGCCGCGGCAGTATCTCCCTGTCACTGGCTACACGCCGGGGAGCCGGACCCGTGCGCCTGCGCACTAGAGTGCGCAGCGGACGGGATCCCTGACAGCGCTGCCTCTGCACGTTATCACAAAAGATCTTTGGTGTGGGCCTTTTTTGAGACAAGTGCATCAGATCGCACCACTGCTATTTGCAACATATGTCTCAAGCGTATCTCGCGTGGCCAAAACATCAGCCGCTTGGGCACCACAAGCATGACCAGACATATGTCGACCTGCCATGCAGCTCGTTGGCAATCGCACATTAAAGACCCACACCAAAGAACAAAGCGGACCTCTCCTTGCTCCTCATCAGCTGGGATCTCCAACCCTACTATATCTTCAGTCCTCTCTGAAAGCTGCTCTGAGAGGAATGAAGGTGTATAATTAGGTGTGTCACAGCCAAGTACTTGCAGTACACCGACGTCCGATTGTACCAGGCAAATTTCCCTGCCCCAGCTGCTGGACCGTCGAAAGAAGTTTACTCCCAGCCATCCACATGCCCAGCGGTTGAATGCTAGCTTGGCCAAATTGCTAGCACTTCAACTGCTGCCTTTTCAGTTGGTAGACTCGGCCCCCTTCCGTGAGTTTGTTCAATGTGCGGTTCCTCAGTGGCAGGTTCCCAAACGCCACTTTTTCTCACGGAAGGCGATTCTGGCTCTCTACCGGCACGTGGAAGGCAATGTCCATGCCTCGCTGGACAGGGCGGTCAGCGGTAAGGTGCATATTACCGCTGACTCATGGTCCAGCAGGCATGGACATGGACGTTATCTGTCTTTCACGGCCCATTGGGTCACTCTTTTGGCAGCTGGGAGGGATGCAGGACAAGGTGCAGTAGTGTTGGAGGTTGTTCCGCCACCACGCCTCCAAAATGCTACTACTGGTTGTGACACACCTCTCTCCTTCACCCCCTCCGCTTCTTCTTCCTCCATGGCCTCTTCGAGTGCTCTTTCCTCAGAACCAGCGGTGCTCCGTAGGCGTACAAGGGGCTAGGCAAGTACGCAGGCAAAAAGATGCCATGCCGTGCTTGCTCTGGTGTGTTTGGGGGACAGGAGCCACACTGGGGCAGAGGTTCTGGCAGCTCTGCAGGGGCAGGCCGAGAGGTGGTTGACGCCACGCCAGCTTAAGCCAGGAATGGTGGTTTCTGACAATGGCACCAACCTCCTCTCCGCCCTGCGACAGGGGCAGCTCACCCATGTGCCCTGTATGGCTCACGTTTTCAACCTGGTGGTGCAGCGGTTCTTTGGCAGGTACCCAGGCTTACAGGATGTCCTGAGGCAGCCAGGAAAGTCTGTGTGCATTTCTGCCGATCGTATAATGCCAGTGCTCGGCTGGCTGAGCTGCAAAAGGAGTTGAACCTGCCCAAGAACCGCCTTATATGTGACATGCCCACCAGGTGGAACTCAACGTTGGCCATGCTGCAGCGACTGCACACGCAGCAGAGGGCCATCAATGAGTACCTTTGCGACTACGGCACCATGACAGGGTCAGGGGATCTTGGATTTCTTTCCCCACGCCAGTGGAGCATGATCAGGGATGCATGCACTGTCCTGTCACCATTTGAGGAGGCCACGAGGATGGTGACAGTGCATGCATCAGCGACACTGTACCTCTTGTCCACCTGTTGGAGCATACGCTGCGTGGGATAATGGACAGGGCACTTGAGGCAGAACAGAGGCAGGAAGAGGAGGACTTCCTTGCCTCTCAAGGCCCCCTTTATCCAGACAGTGTTCCTTCTCTCCCACCCATCACACAGGAAGAGGATGAGGAGGAGGAGGATTGTGTGAGCATGGAGGTGGAGCCTGGCACTCAGCATCAGCAGCAGCAGCAGCAGCAGCAGCAGCAGCAGCAGCAGCAGTCTTTTAGGAATTATGTACAGTCCCAACAAACCAGTGGACTTGTACGTGGCTGGGAGGAGGTGGCTGGCGATCATGTCGTCCTCAGTGACCCAGAAGACTCCGAACCGAATGCCTCAGCTAACCTACGTTGCATGGCCTCCCTCATCCTGCAAAGCCTGCAGAAGGATCCTCGTATTCTTCGGATCAAGGAGAGGGACCATTACTGGCTGGCCACTCTCCTTGATCCATGGTACAAGGGTAAGGTTGCGGACCTTATCTTGCCGTCGCAGAGGGAGCAGAGGATGAGACATCTCAGGGAGGCCTTGCAGAAAGGTCTGTGCAACGCGTTCCCAGAAACTGTGAGGTTACAAACTCCTGGTCCTGGACGACGAGTTGCTGAGGCTTCGGTCAGTAGCAGAAGGAGCGGTGGGGAAGGTGGATGTCTGACCGATGCGTTCAGACAATTTTTTAGTCCGCAGCCCCAAGGTATGATCGGTTCCAGCAACCATCGCCAGCGTCTGATATACATGGTGCAGGAATACCTAGGGGCAAGGTCAGACTTGGACACCTTTCCCACCGAAAATCCTCTGACTTACTGGGTCTTGAGGATGGATCACTGGCCAGAGCTTGCACAGTATGCAATTGAGCTACTGGCCTGTCCTGCATCCAGCGTTCTTTCCGAACGCACATTCAGTGCTGCTGAAGGCTTTGTCACCGATCACAGGGTGCGCCTGTCCACCGACTCGGTTGATCGACTGACCTTCATAAAGATGAATCAGTCTTGGATCACCACCAGCTACCAGGCACCTGAAGCAGATATAACTGAATAATTTATAATGTCACATCCCTTCAAGACTGCCTATGCTGATGCTGAGTGACTGTCCTGTTATGTTCACTGTGACGGACCTCGTACCCAAGATGTCCGCCGTAAATGCTTCCTCTGTCCGGTACCATACAATCCAAGACCCCGTAGCTCACCTAGTCACCAGACAACACCAGTGTAGGGTACATCAGGAATTAACTTTATTTGACATGTCACACACACTAATATAGCCAGATGACTAAAGCCTAACCTAATTAGCATGAGCTAATTATCTTAATCAACACTGGGCTCCATCATTCAATTGCAGGGTTAATTAGTACACACAACAATAGGTGAAACACTCCTACAAGCCAGACTATACTCATTTACACAACAGACCAATGCAGCCCAAAGAGCACCATTCCCCCAAATGCCAGGGCCCATAATCGCAAGGCAATAGGCTCGCCTTTAGTCCCCTCCAACAGCCCCTGTCCCGGCCAGGTCTGTCACATTTCTCCCCTTTCGGCAGGAGACTAACACAGGAGGAGACTGTGACGGATCCTGTACTCAAGGTGTCCGCCGTAAATGCTTCCTAAGTCCTGGAACATGAGTCCAATGGATCTGGTTATAGGAACCCCCAAGAATTAGACGGCACTAGTTCTTGGAGTAAATCAGGAATGCTTTATTTGACATTTCACACACATATATAGCCAGATGACTAAAAGCTAACCTAATTAGCATGAGCTAATTATCTTAATCATTGCCCAGACTAGTTGACTGAGAGAAGACGTTTCAGGGTCAGACTTTAAGGCTCCTAGTCAATTGGAATGGCTATTCAACAGACATTAACATAAACAGTAACACAGGGCTAATTAGCACAACAACATTGTGTGGAATACACCTTACAAGCCAGACCAGCCTCATTTACACAATAGACAGGTGGCTTGAGTTCATGGCATTAGAATGTGACAGCTTGTGTCCTATTCAGTCTATTTCTAATGCCAAATGCATATACAGAGTGTGTGTTTTGGGGGGCCCGTAATCAGCTGGCAGGAGGCTCGCATGTAGTCCTCTCAAAAAGCCTGTGTCCCATCTAGGTCTGTCACATTTCTCCCCTTTCAGCAGGAGACTAACACAGGAGGAGACCCCAGACGGGTTGACTCCAAAGTTAGTCCATAGTTCCAGTCCTCTAATGCCTGTACCCACACAGTACCCCAAACAAATTATTCCAAACAGAGAATTACTCTCCCTGCCAACTTCTGCCTCTCTCATAGAACATATCCGCCGCTGGGGAGAGGCCTGGACTGGCCCTTCTCCCTGGAGTCTTTTCAGCCGCTGGAGAGAAGACGGGGTGACTGGGCTCACTCCATCATGCTGTCGGGGATCTGGGCCGACCGCCCAGCATCCCTGGGGTATACCAGTGGAGACTGAAGTCCCATCCACCGATATCAGCTCGAGCTGCAGTTGTGAAGGGCAGATTGCATTCTCTCCTTGGGTCCTGATCTGCTGCTCAGGAGTGACCACCACCTCCTCACCCTGGGCCTCAGGAACTGCCACAGGTGTGGGGCAGAGGTCTTGGACCCTCTGCCCGGTGACCAGCGCTTCAGCTGGGGAAGTTCCTTGTGACTCCACGGATACTGCTGTTGGTGCTGGGCAGAGCTCAGTGAAGTTTGGCCCTATACCAGCTCTTCTGATGGAGGCTCATCAGGTTGTTTTTCCTCAGCATAAAAGTCTATTAAATCCCCAGTCTCTACAACTGATGTCTGGGGATAGAGGTTCACCATCTGTCCGTGGAACCTAGAAGATGCCATCTGTGCTGGGCAGAGGTTAGCAGAGCTCTGCCCTGTTGTCAGCACTTCAGCTTTGGGGATGGCAATCTCCAGATTTTCCACTGCCGATTCTCTGGCATGCTGCTGGACAGGCATATTCCTTCATCCAACCTTGTCTTGTGCAGTAACAGGTTTGTCAAGGTCTGACAGCACCTGCTGCATCCGCCATAAGACCTCCGCGTCCATAGCTGCGGGGGCAGGGGGGCAAAGCACTCTGTTACTCTGCCACCTTGCCGACTCTTCAGCCAGGATTTCAGAGCTGTCTGCTGGTATTTCCTGATAGTCCCAGGCAAAGGGAGCCCCACCCTGCTGCTGAGCAGAGTCTAGCAGCTGTATGTAGGCGATCTCCAGCTCCCATTCTTGAGCGGCCAGGAACTCCAAATCTTCCTGTGCCCAGAGCACTTCCGAGACGTTCAATCTTTGCTCTCTGTGCTCCATTATTTCATCCAACCGCCACTCCAGAACACTCCCAAAGTCGGGGTCCTCGGACAGCCTCCAGTACAACAATCCCAGGCCATTATAATCAAAGCCTTCCGTGGGCCTGTCATCCGCTGTCCACGGGCACACTTGGGCTACATACCACTGGAGGGCTCTGTAGCTCTCGTCCAAACGCATTTCTGCCCGGATCAGCCTGCTTAACTCAGCTGTCCACTCCTGCTTCGGTTGTTCCCCCAATAACAGCATTCGTACTTCATACTGCGACCAGTACCTTACATGGATGGAGGGGAGAACTTTTCCCTGGTGTCGCTCCTCACAGGCTAGCGCTTCTTTCCAGAGTTGTAGGCGGACAGAATCATACCATCCCAGCAGGACCTGCACCGATACTGGTCCTCTGTGCTGTATCCGCATCTCTCGCAACCTCCTTCCGAATTCCTCTTCCATGACGACGTATCTGTACCTCTGCTATCCTGGCCTTGGATCCAGGTGATGGTTTGGAAGTGTTCACGACAAGGAAGCACAATCCCACCGCTGCCAGTCAATTGTGACGGACCTCGTACCCAAGATGTCCACCGTAAATGCTTCCTCTGTCCGGTACCATACAATCCAAGACCCCTTAGCTCACCCAGTCACCAGACAACACCAGTGTAGGGTACATCAGGAATTAACTTTATTTGACATGTCACACACATTAATATAGCCATGTAAACCTGTAATATCTCTATTTCTGATTTATTAATCACAAAATATGATATGGGTTAAATGAGAGTTCTATTGAGAAGATTTGGAAGCTTGAAACATAATACCATTTATTAGAGTAAAGTTTAACAGGTCTAGGTAACACACAGAAAATACAATTTATAGTTTTAAGCAAGGGAGTAAATGTTTGGTTAAAACACAAGATTACATAGAAAATACAATTTATAGTTTTAAGCAAGGGAGTAAAGGTTAGGTTAAAACACAAGATTACATAGAAAATATTTATAGCAAACAGACATTAATTATAGTAGGTATACCTATAAGTGCTGGGAGATGATCTGATAAATTACCTATCTTATGATTCCAGGGCCCATGGTCAGTGTTCATCTGCCTATCATTGTGTGTGTCTTGCTAATAAAGTGCCATCTCTCATTGACTTGCACAGGGCCACCCTGATTGGTTAGCCCTCTCCTCCCTCCGGGCGTATCTCTTCCCTGATTGGTCAATTTCCTTATAACTTAATTTCCCATCAATAGCACATTTAACAAGCTAGCGTTAATTAGTTCGAAGGGAACTTAATTAACGAGAAGGTCTTTTCGTGAATGGGGCACTTAACTATGCGCAATCATAGCTGGGTTATCCTGAACAAGTCAAAAAGAAATATGCTAAGCACCTAAGACACCTTTTGAGATGGATAAATAGTTGATTAGCACAGAAGAGTACAAAAGACCTTTATCAGCTAATGAATTCGGTGTCGTCCCGACTACACACAGGGCCTGGGCCTTTGAATATTAGATAGAAGACTGGGCATCGTCCCACCCCACACTTAGCATACCTAGACACAAAAGGAACTGTTAATTGGATTAGATATAAGTAGAAACGAGCTTACATCAATCGAGACAGTTTTGTACTCTCAGGGGGCGGAGCAAACATCAGAAGCAAGAATTAGAGCCCCTTACAAACCTACAAGAGGGCTCGCCCTAACCCACTCATATAAAAGACATATTTATACCCCCCTCCATAACAGGGCCCTGGGACCCCCTTGACTCCCCCCCTTGAAGAAGGGGGAAAAAGGGAGAGCACCCTGGGGAGGAGAAAACTTACAGAGGGGAAAATGAAGGGAAGGGCACAAAAAACAAATGAACCCAAAAACCCTAGAGAAAGCTTAAACTCAAGCACGATGCAAAAATATTTAAAAGAAGTGAGTTTAAAAAGCCCAGGAGTAGAAAAAAAACAGGGGTCAAAAGAAAAAAAAAAGGAACCTTTAACAACAACACAATGCTCC